>BSBK01006802.1:0-148708 GCA_027943335.1 Chamaecyparis obtusa
AAAACTCTTCTCCATGCTCCATTTGCACCCAATAAGGGGAATTCATAGAGTGCAAAGAATTTCTTCAAAATGGAAAAATTCTTCTCTATGCTCCATTTGCACCCAAGAGGGGGAATTCCTAGAGTGAAAGGAATTTATTCAAAATGTAAAAATCCTTCTCCATGCTCCAATTGTACCCAAGAGGGGAATTCCTATAGTGTAAGGATTTTTTTCAAAATGGAAAAATCCTTCTTCATGCTCCATTTTCCCCCAAGACATGGAATTCATAGGGTTCAAGGATTTTTTTTTCTATAATACCAAATTCCTCCTCCATATCTAATATGCCCCCAAGTTGGAGAGAACAAGGAAAGATAAAAAAAATGGCTAAGTATAAGAAAATTCCTTAACTCCTCAAATGCGCCCAAAGTAAAAGAACATGAAAATGTTGAAAAATTTGCTAAGTTTTTGAAAATTCCTCCTCCATGTTTCAAATGCCCCCAAAGTGAAAGAGCATGAAAACATTGAAAAAATAGCTAAGTGTTGGAAAATTTCTCCTCCATGTCTAAAATGTGCTCAAGAGAATGAGGGAAGATAAAAAAAATGGCTAAGTGTTAGAAAATTCCTTGATACCTCAAATGAACCCAAAGTGAAAGTGTGTGAAAATATTGAAAAAATGGCTAAGTGTTGGAATATTCATCCTCTATGTCTAATAGTCACTCCTGATCATGAAATCATAGTGATGAGGGATTGGGACTCGAAGGATAATCCTTCTACTTGTCTCATATGATCCCTAGGTGGATAAATGACACGAGGCTTGGAATTTAATGTCAAAGGTGATATTTTGATGAAATATGGTGTCTTTACAAGTTAGAGATGAAAGACACAAGTGCAAGAAAGATCTAGGATGAAAAAATATCATTTAAGGAAGTATAAGGAGAACATGATAAATCTAGTTTAAGGTGTTCAAATTATATCCATTCAAATTCCATAATTCCCGTTCAAGATATTTAATTTTAAGACCTCTAGATTCAAATATTGCACTACAAGTACAAATAGGAAGAATGCAACAACTTGAATTTCCTCTGAAAATCGATAATCAAAAGTTAGAAAGTTCAAGTGTGAAAGATTTCAAGAATGATAGGATTGTTGAAAAGGGAGTCCAATCCACTTCAATAAACTGATATCCCTAGAAAGTACCTGGAAGGAAGAAAATGATCAAGGAAATATAGTTTTAGTAGAGTTGATCAAAGTTAGAACCGTGGTCATAAAATGATGTAGTTAGAAAATATTGCCCGTGATGACTTACTGAGTCTATATGGCTCCCAACACATTGACATGACACCCAGTCATCTTCACTAGCTAATCAAAGGTATTCAAGTTAATATGTCTAGACTCATTACATTTAAAGAGAGTAATAAAGAATGAGCTATTTTAAGAGATGATTATAAAGGAAAATTCACCATGCAAGGGAAAGTTGGTGCGAGCACCTCATTCATTACTTTTGCACAACATTTCAAGATTGAGAGCATTGTACCTTTCCATGTGTTAGCATAGCACATGTTTTAGTAATGTCCTACCCTTCATTGTGCCATAATTTTAGCCAATGCGCCACATGTCACTTAGGTGTCAAACAATTTCTTTGTTTGATGGTGGACCCATGATTTTAATATGACACACAATGTCCTTACATGTAATTGGAGCTGTTGTGGCTTTTTGAAGGTTATTTCCTTGCATAGATGCCACACATCCTCCTTTTGGCTACCCGTGACTCTTTCCACTGGCGGGCTTGGTTCTTTCTCAAAACTGGACACATAGCAGTCCCGTGGGATTTTTGAAGATCCCAGTCTTAGTCAGTTGCATCTTTCAGCATTGTTGCACTTTGAGTATTCTCTATCATAACCATATTCTATCATGCACCTAGCTTTGCATTTTCATCATACCTCTGGTATGGGTACGATTCATGGCAAAGCTACCACCATGATTTATGAGGAATCACGACTACTGTAATTATGGAATCCAATCCTTTTTTCTAAAAAAGGGGGTTGGCTGTCAAATTTTTACAGCTAGTGAGGTGGCCCAACCTAAAAATCTTTGTAGAGATAGAAACATGAGGCAATCTCTTTGATTCAAATTTTAGGGTTACCAAGCTGCACCTTGGCTATATATGTAGATCATTGTAATAAGATTATGT
The DNA here is from genome assembly GCA_027943335.1 of Chamaecyparis obtusa. NCBI lineage: Eukaryota > Viridiplantae > Streptophyta > Pinopsida > Cupressales > Cupressaceae > Chamaecyparis > Chamaecyparis obtusa. The sequence continues at coordinate 2,171 of BSBK01006802.1, forward strand.
AGGGATAATTTTTAAGGGATGAGGATCTTTAGGACTTTGTCTTTTATGTGAAAGGCTATTCTAGCAAGCCTTAAGATTGTAATGCACATTTTGAATCAATGAGATATGTCAACCGTGCTTTTATCCCTTTATCTTTTAGGGATTCATTTGTTTTTCATGAATGTTTTTTGTGCGTTTCATGACTTCAATAGTTTCATTTTGATCTCTTCCATGTAGATTATGCTTTAAGCTTCTCTATATAGGGTTATCTTTAAATGTTTCCTTCTTTATGTCTCATGCTTAGTTACTCCTTTGTATATTTGTGTATGTTCCTTTATCTGATCTAGAGGGTTTCCTTGCTATCTTGTTTTAGGGGTTAGCTTGTGCATTTTAAATTGTTCCAAAAGCTTTGGTGGATCACCTTAGTAGGAGTAGCTTTTCTTCCCTTTTCCCTTCAGCCCAAAAATCAAGAGCTGGCTTCTAAAATCCTTGAGATTGTTTAGTGAGGACACATAAAGTCCCACACTCACTGAACTTCCTATAAGGTTGTTGCACCTGAGAGAAATTTTGGGTGTCAACAATGATTTATTAAATGCCTAATGGGCATGTTGCCTCCACATTGGTAAACTTGACCCACTCTCCTAGTGGTGGGCATCTTTTTCGCTCATTGGTCCATTTGGTCCCACTTCTTTATAACATAAAATTTATTGTTAGTAAAACCCTAATTAGGGTCTCAAATTATAATCTTGGCCCTTTATTTCAAATCAAACTTGTCTGTTCATTTATGGAAGGAACTCTATAAAAGACCATGCCTTCTCATTTGCAATTCATATTTATCCAATTAGAAGTGAATAACTCTTGCTCCTTAGAGTAGAAGTAGGATAGATGAAGGAGAAGACATTGCTATAAGACTTGGAGAAATAAAATTCAATTTATTGAAGATATGGTGGATTCATGTTTATTTCAACTTGTCCAATTTATTAATTGTTAGATAATGTGATTTGATTTAAATAGAGAATGCAATAGTGTTTGATGAATTTCCATGGATCATACTTTTTACATCTTATTGATAATAAGTTGTAGTGTAAAGTTATCATGTTTATGGATGCTTAACTTCAATCATTGATGTGCATTATTCATTATGATGGTGGTCATTATGATATGAGAAACGTTTGCATAATATTTGGAAGATTACACCAGTTTGTATGGAGTTGTTTCTAATATTGGAAAAGTAGAACTTGGTTATTTAGAATTCATCCTTGAAAGCACTACCCATTGATATCATTGTCCTTAGGAGTATATTTAATTTTAGCTCATTTTAGTAGTGTCATTTGAATAAGCATCACAAGATTGCAATATCTTATGAAGAGGTTCCAACCAACATTAGAGAAGAACTAAATAAAGATTCAAACATAAGTCCATTCATGTTACCAACATACATCAAGCCAAATGAGCTTATATCCATCATAAAGTCGTATGTTTGTAGTATGAACCTTGGAGTCACCTCTATGATCTTCACAATATTCAAATACAAGGGGTCTTTGTTCAAGAGAGGATAGAGAATCTTTTGACACTTTAGTGTATATTGGTGTGGTTAGAAAACACCCATCAATAAAATTGGCACTAGGAGATCCAAGTATCAAATTGTTCATTTCACATTAAAGTTTCCCAAAGTCAAAAATATCAAGTGAAGAGATTTAGTTGACTAGAACCAATATGATCTTTCAAGTGTCAAATCAAATATGTCAGTATTATAAGGCACCAAGAGGGGGGGGGGGTGAATTAGTGCATTCAAAAATCTAAAACTTTAAATTATAATCTTCCACAATAACCAACATGTAAATGATAATATCACAATGAAGCATAACATATAAAACATTCACACACAATAAACACAACACACAATACTTTTCCCGTGGAAACCCTAGTTAGAGGGAGAAAACCACATGTGGGGATGATTCCCACAAATTTCACTAGTGCAATGATGAAATTATCCTTGTTAGGAGAAATTACATAGACCTTTATGAGGTTATACCTGGTGAAGAGTATCTATAGCCTGGTTAAGAACTCAACAGTCTTGTTAAAGACTACCCCATTAAGGGATTTCAAATCTCTAATTAAGACTACTTGGTTAGAGGATTTTGATCTTCAAACCTGTTAGGATTTTTCTCATCCTATTAGAAGTGATCTTGTTAAAGGATTTAACTAGCCAATATGTTAGAATCAACAAGTAAATAGTGATTTGATGTTTGCACTCAATGCATGACACATCCAATGTATTCCTGATCAATTGCATTTCCTTGAACACTTTATAGTCTTTGTACTATCTTCAACAATATCTTCTAGTCACCACACACCATCACAATATTATTCTTAATGATTTTATTAACTATTTATATACTTGTTCTAGGTCGGTGCTAGAACCCTAAAATGTTTTACAAGTCAACACAAGAATCCAACTTAACATATGAGTGAGTGTGCCAAAACCAAAACTCAACATCCTTGATGTTAGCCCAAAACATTAAATATACCTTTGTAGATAATGTATGTATAATCACACACCTTGATCTCCAACTCTAGATCCAGTTGCATGTATCCTACATACTGTCTTCTTACCGATTGAATGAACACTTAGTTGCTTCTCCATTTGATCCTTCAAAACCATCGGTAAATCTGATCTCTTGACACCAAAAGAACATGTTGCTAGCAATGAAAACACCACAATACACTCATGTGATCAAAACACATATCACCTTCATCAAATGCCAACAATATCCCCCTTTGGTATTGATGCCAACAAACCACCCAAACAAAACATAAACCATATAGTCATATAGGTCACATATCTCCCTTTGAGAATTAAAAATATGCATCCTAAAGATCTTAGCCAATTTTTTGTTTGCATCCTTATTCACTATTCTACCCTATGCTATACACTACTACTACTCCTTACGCAATTTTCCCCCTTTGATAACAATGACAAAGGTGTTACAAGATATGCAAAAAGAAAAAATTATTAATCAAGAGTATCATAGTACAATTTACAATCTATTGAAAATATCATGAAAATTAGTCTTCAACACTTTCCAATCACTGACCCATGACTTGTGTAGATTCTCCATTATAAGTATCTGTCCATGAAGAAAAAATATTGATTCCTCTAATCCTTCAACTGTGTTCAGTAGGAAAGTTGTTAAGTCTTGCTCAACTTCCTTCAAACTCTGTTGTAGAATGTCTAATTTAGGAATCAAAATGATATGTAATTCCATCAAATTTCCAAGTCTCTTATTCTATTCATCCCTATAGTTTTTCAACTTTTGATTTATCTTTCCTACCTCAACTCCAAAAGATGTAGTAGTCATATGAATGGGATCAAAGTTCAGTGTTCTTAGCTGAAAACATGACAGTTTCCAAATTTATGAAAATTCTCTCAAATCGAAGATCTCATCGAGATGAACCAAAAACCAACTTGAATCATAAAATATAGAGACCATTTTCTAAAGATATAGATGGTCAAAGTTGGTTAAAGCAGGGAAGTTAGTTCATTGTTCATAGCTAAAAATTTGACTATTTCCAAATCTAAGAAAGTGGTCTCAAATTGAATATCTCGTCAAGACAAACCAAAAAACAACTTAAATTGCAAAAAAAGGATCTTGTATGCTCAAGATACAAAAAGTCAAAGTTTGGTCAAAGTAGGGAAGTTAGTTAAGTGTTTGTAGCTAAAAATTTGACAGTTTCCAAATCTAGAATAAGTCATCTCAAATCAAAGATCTCATCTAAACTAACCAAAAAATGACTTAAGGAGCAACTTGAACTTTCTAGGAACCAAAAGCAAGAACTTGTAGAAAAGATACAGGAGGAATCTGAAAATGATTTATTAGATTTGATCAATCAGCTTGAGAAAGAAAAGAAAACATTAAAAGAGGAACACAAATCCACCACTACTCTTATGATTAAATAAATTCATCATCTAAAAGATGAAAAGAGTGGACTTGAAGAGACCTTGAAGAATGCAAATGTTTAGATGGTGAAAATGCAGCTTGAACTTAGTGATGTCAGACTCAAGTATCATGAATTGGAGAAATATAATCACATCATTAAATGAGAATTTTTCAATGAAAATAATTACATTGAGAAACTTTATGTGAGTAGTAACAAGATTGATGAATAACTTGAACAACAAAAACCTAAAGGTGACATGACTAGAGTCAATTTTGATGAAGTTAAATGCTCTAAATTCCAAGAAAGACAATCTGAAGGCAAAAGAAATGAAGAACCTAATCAGAATGAGGAACCTAGAGGACAAAACATACCTTTCAGAGGAAGGTACTTTGGATGTAACAAGATTGGACACATGAAGAGGGATTGTAGAGGTAAGAATCATTATAAGTCTTTTTCTAATTATTGTTTTAATTATTATGCATATGGGCACAAGAAGATAGAATACAAAAAACCAGATCAATCAAGCATTAAACAAAATTACATCAGAGAGAAAACAACAACTAAGATTGTAATGCCCTGCCAGGGAACCTGTTAGTGCTCAAATCTATAGATTATCAAATACTCATATAATCCCAATGGACATAATCTAGCAAAATGCAAACACTAAGGTATTAAGGTTAGAAAACCTTCTTCACTTCAAGTATGAATACTCAAGCGGGTGTACCTATATCAATTCACTATTTGATTGAGCTCTGAATTGCAAACTAGCTCCTTCACTGCTTTGTCCTTGCTTCCAAACTCAACTCAATAAGATGAGAGAACTCTAAGTATGGCCCAAATTATCCTGATACACAATATTATGATAGAAATCATGAAAGCAGCAACATGAAACAATGGTTTAAGGATATTCATCCTTCTTCTTTTTAGAGTTGAACTCAAGGAAGGCTAACCTCATTTAGTGCTTCTAAAAAGCCTTACAAAACACATCTATGAATTTGTCATAGAATGATTCAGATTTATGATTGTACAAGTAAAGTAAAATGAAACAATTATTTATATTTTAGGTGGCAAATTAGTGTAAATGGATCCAAAACCAGTGCCTTATCCACTTGGGCGATAGAGTCAAACCCTACCTCTGCATATAACTATCAAACAAGTACACTGAAACTCAAATGACATGCCTAACACACCATCCTTTTAATTCCTACTACTGTCATCAAATTCATACATGGATTATTTGTTCCCAGAGACCTCCCCTAAGATTTTACTCTTTCCTTGAAAGAAACTTAAGCTCAACCCCTATATTCACCTTTTGAATAATGCATTTAAGAAGCCTTGCAATTTAAATACATAAGAAAAATAAAACATTCCATACATAAAGACAACAAAATAGTAGTAACAGAGCTCCAATATTTTGTATTAATGGTCAAAATGCATTGATACAGTATCCTCTCACTTTTTAGAAAAATAAGGTTTTGTATTCAGAACCTTTCTTATAGAGTATTTTCAACCACCATTTAAAAGAGCAAAAACTTGCTATATATACTAGTCAGCCATCTTGGAATCCTTGAAAGGATGCAACAAGCTTCAGATGGTTGTTAAAAGATCTTGCACTAAAAATAAGATTACAAACTAACAAAATTGTTTGCAACAATAGATTACAAATATCTATTTCTCAACAATTTTGCAGGTGGCACCTTAGTCAAAGGATATTTCAGAGTAGTTGCTAAATTTGTTGCATGAATGATGACCACCATTACAGGCTAACCTACATCATCCTTTGTTTGGACATGCTCTCCCTCAAACTCTGGATCAGGTGCCAAGTGCATTCTATCCTTCTTCCTCCCTTTTCTTGTTACAAATCCTCAAAATGGATTGTTAGGATGAGCACCAAAATCTTGTAACAGCTCCCAAGGGCAGTTCAACTTTGGCTAGGTGTCATGTCCGTGCCTATGATAACTGCTTAACATCTTTGTCCTTATTTACTTTGATCTTCAAGGGTTTGGAGCACTAACACCTGCCGCTTCTTCATTTGATACCTTTTCTTCTGAACCTTCTGAAAGATATGTTGATTCCCAAGTCATGTAGGTTTCTTCACTTGGCCAATGAAAGCCAAGGACCTCATCTTTCTTTGGTGATAATTTGTCCCACTCAGAAACCAACTGGTGAACCTCTATTCTTACATTTTCAAAGTGTATCCTAGCATCCTGAAGGAGTTCAACAAATTGTACGAATGGGGTATTATCATCTGTACATAAAATGGAATCTACTTTAGACAATACTTGTCTATCTATTTGCTCCATCCATTGATCTTTATCTTTGATTACCCCATCTACCTTAATAAGACCAAGAAAAATTTGGAAATCATCCTCAAAATATCTTGCCCTTAAGATTTATGACCTTCTTCTTATACTCCCCCTATTTACCTCAAAGTCAAAAAGACCCTTAACAAACTTGTAAGTGTTTGTTAGCTCTATATTCACAATACATTTATCCTTATTTTGATCAAAAAATGACCTCAGACTATCTTTTCTTGCAGACCATCTTTCCAAAATCTTGTCCACAGTAGCCTCCTCTTTCTGAAAAAATGCTAAGACGTCTGCCAATTGTTTTGCAGATTTATATATTTCTTTAGGCCTCACCTTTGCAACAAAATGTGAAACAACATCTTTTATCTTCTTATCTAACCTATCCTTTACTTTCTGATCAATGTCCTCCTCATCTCTGGAAGGAGGAAAAGGGGAAGGAGGAAGTTCAACAATAGGGCTTGATGAGGAAGGCTCAGCAGGGGAGGAAGCTATCTACATTTTCTCTGATAATTGTATTGGGCCATGCTCTCCCAGTCTCTTTTTTAAGTCTACAATTAGAATATCTCTCTCAAGAATCCCCTGTTTCATCTCACCATAAACCTTCAAAACTATTTCCAATTTTGCAATGAGCTCTTCCTTCTCTTTAGCTTCCTTTTCTGCCACTTTTGCTGTTAATTGTGTTGTGGCCATTACCATACCTGATGCTTCCACCAAAGAAGTATCAGTAACCCTCCTTACAATTAGACTCCCTGAAAGGTCATCTTTGACAATTTGTTTTCCCTTGTTACTTTCATTATTTCTTAAAGACCACATTACCAAAGCTTGGTGATTATCACTGAAAGTGACTCCTTTAACAGCCTATTCTGCTTCCTCTGGAGTTCTGTGGAAAGAAGTGGTCTATTTTCTGACTGCATTGAACACTACTGCATCAGCTATATCCCATTCTGGGAGGATTAGTACTCGTGATACCTTTACCATATCTCTCCCCTGTTCTGGAGTGATTTGTTTAAATTTTGCAGTCATCTCTATTTTCACTTCTTCCTCTATGACTTGTAAATCCTTCTTTGGATTCTCTTCATGTTTCTTCTCACAGATTTCTTGAAATTGTTTGATGTTTAATTTCCAAAGAAATTGCATAAAGGCCCTAGTTTTAACAAAAGTATCATCAACCAAAAAATCTTCACAAGCTTGCTTGATTATAGGGTCCAATTCTGTACCTGCCAATTCCCCTGCTGTTAAATCCAACTTGGGTTCTTCTGGTGGCTCTAGCACTCCCTCATTTACTTCTTCATAGGTCATAAAGATTTGACCTAGAGCATCTACTTTCTGTACTTGTTCTGCAATCTCTTGGTCATCAAAAATTCTTAGAGGAGACTATGATGGAGAGTACTCCTTTTCAAAATGAGCAGGTCTTTCTTCCACTCTTTGTTTCTTTGATGGGGGTGGAGAATCAGTTACATCCTCAGAAGTTTGAGGATGAGGAGAATCAGGAACCTCTACAATCTCCTTTTGTTTTCCAACCTGTTGTAAGGTTGATGGGATATCCCTTTTATCTATTTGCTTTTGCTGGCTTTTATCACAACATTATAACCAGTCTTCTTTTGCACCATCTACCTCCCTGGGGGAAACCCTTTTGCAAATATAGGCTTGCTCAATAATTGTTTAGCCTTTTCTGGATCATCCTTCATAACTTTTTCCTTCTTTTCATTTAGGGTTTGAAAAATATCCTGATAATAATTCATAAGAGTATCTATTTTCTTCCCCATTGGAGTTATCCTTTTCAGGGGATCCCATCCAGAATCAAATTGCCAGATAAAATCTAATGTCTTCCTGTATACTAGCCATTTTTCTTTCCTAACCTCTTGTTCCTGCAACTTTGCTACATTCTTGACAATATCTTCAGGGAAATTAAAAATATGGTTAATCATGGCACACTTGGCTCTCTTCTTAAACATTTCATTATAGAAACCTTCTGGATCTGCTATTCTGGCAATTGCAGTAGCCATATGGTATGGAGCTTGGATTTTATCCATGTAAACCCATCCACCCTTGGTAATCATGAATTGATGGGCAATGGTAACATTTGGGAATAAAGTTCCCTTGCCTTTTCCAGTGAGGGTACACTCTTCAATATCTCGCAACTGCCTAAAGAACTCTGTAATTCCAATCCTAAGGGGTACCTAATAGGGAAATATAAAAGGGGTCCCCCTGAAACCATACAACCTGATGACAGTTGATACATTGTAGAAAATAACATCTCCCCAATTGTGTACAATATTCAGATTCTTAGCAAACTGATTTGGCCTAATAAGCTGTTCCAATACTGTTGGGATTCTTGGGCTGTCTAAGACAAACAACTTCCGGAGTCTGGCTGCAAAACATTTATCAAAATTAGTGAAACTATGATCCTTCTTATCCCAGGTCATTGTGAGGCTCCATAATTGGACTGGCATATCTTCACCATCCTTCTGTTTCTCTAATTCCATTTCTTGTTCAAAATAACTTGCTCCTTTAAACAAAAACATGTACATTATGAAAGAGTACCAGCAAAAGGGCCTGTCATCTTCATTCTTTTGAATCTTCACTAATCCATTATGGATTAATTCAGTAATAAAAGGAGCAAAATCAAAAGTAATAGATACGTGTGCATGTAGAATTTGGATCACCATGCACATCAAGTGTATTGGCATCCTTTCACTAACATCCTCTCCAAAAACCTGACATAATGACCAATATGCACCCTTAGCTCTGAGATCAAAATATTCTATTTTAAAAGGCTCCTGAGTGTTTTGTCCCATAATAACCATTTTTCCAATTTTGGTGCAGAAATCCTTCAACAATTTTCCTCTGAAATAGTTCCTTTGTGCATCATACACTTGCCTTAGCTCTTCAAAATCAATATTCTCCAAACTATCTGAGGGTTCACTTAACCTAAACACCTTCCTAATCTCTTCAGCAGAAATTTTAATCAATAGTACTCCCTTTGCATCCCTAACCTCTCTAGTGATTGGATCATAACTCTTTGCAACCTGGATCATCAAATCCACATCTAAAAAGACACCGGGTATGACAAGTTTTCCTAGGTCAGATTGCCATATATTTCTTATAGGGTGAGGGGCATTTCTTTGATTAAACCCTACTTTGAATAACTCCAATCCAGTGATATCAGAGTCACCACTTGCATTGATTGTACCAATTTTGGCCTCTCTAATAAAATTTGTTGTGTTATATAAACCCTCCGCTACTTTTACCCTAGGATCTTTGGGAATCAAACTCTTGGTTTTCACCAGGTTAGTAGTAGAGCCGGGAAGTAATTGCAACAAATCCTCATGCAAACCTCTTTCACTATACTCAATTTTACCAGACAATTCTTTCCTTGGTGCCATTTTTAGGGTTTATCTTTAAAAGAAACCTTTGCAAGATAGATAAATTATAGAACTATGATTCTTTTAGTAGGGAAGCAATTCACACAAGTATTTCACCAACCTTTTTCTCGGAAACCACCGGGAGATAGCAGCCAGTCCTCGTAATTCTTCACACATAAGTCTCGACAAATTTTTGATCTCTTTGTGCTTCTGAGAGTGTGCAGAATTCTAATATATGAGCAATTAAAGCAGTCATTTCAACAATTTATTTAACACGATTCAACCATTACTCCTCCGAAAGAATGAACTATCACTTCTCAATGGGAAACTTCAAATTTGCATCACTTTATCTCCAGTTTGAATTAGAACCGTCAATCATCATTAGCAGATAATCTAACGGCCTATCGCATGATCGCATAGCATGAAAATTACTTACATGAACATGCGACTAGCCGTCACTTTATCTCTCTATTTATGGCAGTCTCTTATAACTTTCACCGTTAAGAGAAAATGTTGTTCGCATGATCGCATAGCTTGAAAGAAGCTTATGAAAACATGCAAAAACCCGTTAGCATCAATCACCGTCATTATCTTTCTTCAAGTTGCTGGTCCCACTTCGCCTTTGTCAATAAAGAAAATCCACACTTGCAACACCTGGCAAATTGTCATGTACTTTCTTTCTTTCCGAGCACTGGTGTCTGCTGACATCTTCCACATCAGCAAGTATTAATGACCCATCAGGGAGAAACCATATGCAAAAACCAACACCGGTCCTACTAATATTAGCCAATGAGAAAATGCTATTCATGTACATCTGTCAAAAGTCCCACCTGAGAATCGCGCTTGGCTTTATGCAAGATCGACGACTTGTCCCATGATCGCATAGGCCTCTAAGGTCCCATGCGATTATACGACAGCCGTTCGATCTTCCCCTTATTACTTTTCACACTTTGGAGATTCCTCTGCCACCGGCCCCACTATCCTTTACAAATAAAAGGCCGCCACTTGTGAAATACTTGTTAGTGGTCCCACCTTGTTTCTGCATCAAGCTTCATTATAAAATCAATGACTATTTCGCATGTTCACATGGCTTGGAAAGATTCCATGCAAACACGCGACCACCGTTAGATCTTCTTTAAAGATTCACAGTTGAATGAAAACTAAAACCGTAGAATATAAGGTAATTAGGACGTATGATATATTATTTATATCACCGGGTTTCTAGACTTAGGGAAAAAGATATAACCCCCGCGTGAAAAATAAACGCATGTGCTCTTCAATGAACTTAAGTGACTTAAAAAGTAACGTTCAAATAGAAATGAAGAGAATGAATTAAGGTTTATTTGAAAATGGCATACATTTTTAGGGTTTTGACATGAATTTGAAATTCTTCAAAGACAAGACCTAGGGTAAGGATTTTTGAACTTGGTTATGACAATTTTGAAAAAATTCCGACACCTGGACCCAGGAAAACTTCACAAGCCAAAGGACTAAACCAACATTTGGACAAAAAAAATTCAGAAAATTAAGAATATACCCAATAGAACCCATGAGATATTAACCTAAAACATGTTACTGAGTTTACAAAATAATTTTTTTCTTAAGATTTTACAAACAACAGTGAATAAAAAAGAAGTAAAACATAAATTCCATAGATACACATAAACATAATCTCAATTTTAGATTAAAAATCTTAAGGGTTCCTTGATGTAAAAACTACGTAACTACAATTACATGTAGTAATTATAATAATCATCTAAGTCATCTACATATTATGTCATAAATACATCTAAATAATGAAGTATACATAATCTCCAACATCCACTGCACAATTCATAGGGTATGTGATTATAATTAAATACAAGGTACAAATAAAGAAAGAATAAGAATAAGTCTCCAAGAAGATAGGATAGGAAGCAATTGCAACAAGGATCATCCAACACTGGTACATGAATGTCAGAGTCTCAAATGGTAAAATAATCACTACCTCCTAACATCATGGAAACCTATGGTTCCACTCCCACCGTTCTGAGGAGATAACATCAGATTCCACTCGGATAACAATACCAAAATCAATTAGGTAAAGCTAAGCAAGGGTCCTAGAAACTCCTATCTCAAGGGTACATCTAAAAATGAAAGGTGCACATACTAATCCAGAGGCAACCAACACATGTAGTAAACCTAAGATGAAATCAGGGAAGTGTCATCACATATGTCAACCCCTTGGAACGGCCTCACTAGACTTCGACTCCCAAATGTGATCATATAAGGAACCTGAAATCCTCTCATGCAGATAAGGATAACTGATCATGCCAGACTCACCGTCACTACTAGGTGGGCAAGCATCTTCTTTGGATCTCATGCTTAGCCTATACTAACACTCAAGACATGGATGAGGAATCCATTATCTTATTAATTCATTTAAAAAACCCATTTAATTATATTATCACTTGTTTAAGTGACTTGCTAAGGATACCCAAGTAGCCACTTCTGGGCTCCAATGCCTCCAAAGAAAGTCACTTCCCCTTTAACACCTAGATAGCCTACCCTAGGTTGATAAATCTCAAAACATAACTCAAGGTCATCATAAATCATAATATCCAAATCTAGTTCCAAAGAATAACAGGAACACACAATAAACAACTTTCATCATAAAAATCAATTTCCATAAGATTGGATCACATCAAGATCAATTGCCACATAAGTATGCAAGACAAACAAAATAAAACACATTAACCCTAACCCGGCCTCTGGCAACAATCCTAATAGGTTGACGTAAAAGATTCCCTTCTAACCCAAACAAAGAAGGAAAACAATTAAAAACATGTAAAAGAATTTAATAAATAAACTAATTCGTAAAATTCTATTACAAAAATTAATCTATTAAATAATCACTAACATATTATAATTACAATTATTGAATTAAATACTAATACCTAATAAATTAATTTATAATATTATTAAAATAAATTGATTGCAGGTTTAAAAATTACCAAAAGATGATATAATTTCATCATGAGTCTAATTAAAATAATCAACTTAATCTCCCAATTCTATTTAATTAAAAACATAAATTATTCATTTTTTACCAAAATACTAATGCCAGTGATATATTATTTCCATTTTAACAATATGACATGCTGACAAAATTATATATTTAATAAGTATTGATGCAGAAGCATCCTGGGTGTAAGAGTAATCTTGCATCACCCAAAAATATTTTTTGTTTCTTTTCAATAAGGGTTATCTTGTGCAGAGCTGCTATTTTTGGAAAGTTACTATTTTTAGTAAGTTTTTTCGTTCAAGCTCAGAATGGTCTATTTTCTTCCCTGGAGGTTCTTTTTGGTCATATCAGCCTGCCAGTAAAGTTTCATTGTCAGATCAAGTTTAGTTTTGAAGTTATTGAAATTTTTTGGTATTGGCAGCAGGGTACATAAACTTTGAACTCAATTTTGAAGGTTTTAGAGGCCTCAGATGAGGTCGAAACTTCGGCTAAATGAAGCTTGTTTATTTAAGTGTTGTAGAGCGCTTTGTGCCCTTTCCAAAATAGGGTAATAATAGTCAATCGGGTCAACGAGTGATGACTTACGGTCTTCAGAAGTTGGGTCACCTAAAATGGCAAAAAATAATTTTTCTTCAAAATTTTTGTTTGGGTTTCAAAAGTTGTTTTGAGTCGACTCTGATGTAATAAATTGTAAAATAAAATAATTCTAAGTTTGGTCGACCTTATTGGCTAAAATTATGGAACCTTCGCAGGCGGTGGAAAATTGCTTATATAAGGAAGGCTGTAGTGTTGTCTTAGGCAGTTTGGAGCAGTTCAGAGTAGTTCTGGGTAATAATTCAAGGCTTTGTCCTACAGAATATTGTAAGGGAAATGCCCATGCGGCTTTGCATATTGTAATTCTGAAATTTGTAATTCCACATTTGTGGAGATAATAAGAAGCCCATTTTCTGTTCTTGCAAATTGTTGTTGTTTCTCTGTTTTTGTTATGTGTTTGTGGTATTAAGGGGAGTTCCCTTCATCAAGTATACCAAATATATATATATATATATATATATATATATATATATATATATATATAATATTTTATTATTCGATATTATATATATTTTATTTAATATTATATATATAATAATAATAAATATATTATATAAATTTTTATAAAAAAACACTTTAAAAAAACTCCAAAAATTTATGGGGCCGACTCTGGTTGCCGCACAACAGCCATGGACTGCTTTGGGTGAGAGGTGGTGTCCCCACCCACAAACATTATTTTTTTAATTTTAATTTTTTTAATAATTTTTAATTTCTAACATACCTTTTTATTTTGTACCCAATTTCCAATGCGATTTTTTTTAAAAATGAAATATATAAATACATGTGTATATATATATTGAATAATTTAAGAATAACAAAGGCTGTATTTTTTTGGAATAATTTAAGAATAACAAAGGTTGTATTTGTTTTTTATCAACTACAAAGACATACATATTTTTTAACACAAACAATTTGAGTACCTGATTTCCTTATTTGATTTAATTTGAGTTTTCACAATCAATTGTTAATTTCAATTTCTAGTGTTCTATTTAATAATTCCTCCAAACTCTTATCTGATCTAAATTTTCTAAAACAATATTTTGTCTAAAATTTCAATAATTCTATCAATTCAAATCCTAAGGTTTTGCTATCATGAATCTTGCAAATCCTAATTAAATAAAAAATAAGATTTAATTATAGAATTCATACAAACACTAAATTTCCTACAATTAATTCGAGGAATTCAACATGAAAAGAAAATCACAAAACAACCATAATACCCAAATCTAACAGGCACGAAAAATACAATCTTTTTGAAATATCAGAATTAACACTACGAGGATTTCTAAATCCTACCTCAAACCACCAATTGAAGAAATGTGATGAAGACCAGAAATGTAGAAAAATCCAAGCTTTCACATAAAATTCTCCAATTCAACTCCTTCACCCAAATTTGCAAACCAGTGTATTGAGAATAATAGCCAAGCCTTTCCAATAAAGGAATTCAGACTCAACTATACAATTTTGGAACTCAACTCAACTCCACAACCTTGTTTCATCAATTCCATAATTCCCTCAATTCTAATTTTTAACTCAACTATTTTACATTCCTTATTTCTGCCAACTCACTTAACTCTCAATTAATTAATTTTTTTATTTATTTATTCTAATTGATTTGTGTAACTAAATTGCATTTCAATTAAATTAAATTAATATTATTTAGTCTAATGTTACTTTCCACATGATAATTTATTTTCAATTAATAAATTATCTTTTATTTGAAAAATTAAAATTTGATAATTAATTAAATCTTTAAGAGAGCGTATTTAATTAATTTTCATTAATTAAATACTTTTATTTCCACAAATAAGCTTTTAATTAAATCTTTAAATTTAATAAATGTATCTAATTAATTTCTATTAATTAAATACTTCCACATTTAAAATAACTATACATAGCAAGATCTAATTTATTTAAACCACATAATTAATCTAAATAAATTATTTAATCATATCAAACATATCAACCAACCAGAGATCACCCGAACTAATAAAACCATAACCATGCTCAAGGGAAAGACTATGAACTCACGTCACTTAGATGAATTTGAGAAGGGTAAAAAAATCATAAACTTGTCCACTATTTCAGGACAACTGAATGGCTTAGGTTGGGATTTTGATTTGAACATTATCTCCCCTCTCTTATCATTGAGACTTACGATAGGGCACGCTCATCCTGACAATTCAGGGAAGTTGATGCCCGGTACTTGCAAACCTACATAAAAGATAATCATGTACACACACACACACATATATAACAAGAAATGACAGGGATCAAGATATCGTGTGGATCCCACAAGCAAGTAACTGTGACTTTGTCCCTCAACCATATTAAACACGTCAAATAGGAAAGTAAAAGAATACATGATAACCATACAAATGCAAGTATGGGGTAAGTAAAATCATAACCATAAACATTATTTTAAACATATAAATAATCATCATCAAAGTGACTAACATCATCTAATTGCAAATATATATAATATCCATAATTATCCAATCATCAAATCACCACGTAATGTCATACATCCAAAAGCACATAACAACTGAAATAATCAATGCACACATAAAAGTGGCCTAAAAGAGTTTGGAAATATAAAACTTAAAAGTAATCTATGGGTGGGCACTACATCCACCCCCTGGAATTAGGCTTACTCTTGGAAGCCTACAAACAAATAGGGATATAAATCATGTAACCTTGTTGCATCCTCCCAAGTCACTGATGACTCATAAATAGGGTCCCATTGGACCCTTACCTACTCGATGGTGTGATCCTTAAGGGTCATATCTCATCACTAAAGTATGTAAACAGGCTCCAAAGCTATCTTCTCATCCTCTACCTACAAAGTATTCTAGTCAAGTATATGTGCAACATCTGGTATATAGTGTCTAAGTACTAAAACATGAAAAACATCATGAATGCGAGATAAGCTGGGTGACAAAGCAAGATGGTAAGCAAGTGGTCCTATCCTCTCCATAATCTCAAAAGGGCCAATGAAATGAGGTGCCAACTTTGAACCCTTTCCATAATGAATCAGACTCTTCTGTGAACACACTCTCAGAAACACCTTAACACCAACTATAAATTTCTTATCCACTTTGTGAGCATCTACATATTTCTTGTGCCTATCCTAAGTTGTGGTCACATGCTCACATATGCCCTCCACTTGATGCTCCATATGTCAAAATCATATCATAACCTAACATAATAAGATCTTCTAGTCTATCCTAACTCAAATGCGTATGACAAGGATGACCATACAAGCCCTGAAAAGGTGACATACTAGTCGAACTGTGATACCCATTGTTGTAGGAAAAATAGATGAAATACAAATAGTCCTCCCAGTGAGTCTGTCTATCCATGAAATACACCCTTAACATATCCTCAAGCATCTCAATAACTCTATCTATCTAACCATCAGTCTCAGGATGATATGCCGAACTAAAATTCAGTTGTGCTCCAAGATCATGTTGCAAGGAAGTCCAAAATGCAGAAGTGAATACTAGATCCCTATCTGATAAAATCCTATAGGGGATACCATGTAGCCTCATAATATCCTACATAAAGACTCTAGCTACTAATTTTTTTGTATAGGATGCTCTCATAGGAGAAAAGTGTGCCACTTTGGTCAATTGGTCAATGGTAACCATGATGGTATCATGTCTACGGGGAGTCATAGGAAACCTATGATGAAATCCACCGAGATGATATGGTACAGAGCACCAAGGACATGAAGGTGCACTAGGGTCACCATTGGATCCTAGGGAGGTGAAGACGTGACCATGAAGGGTAATTTGGAAATGTAATGAGACCATTTTGGTCATTTAGTAATGTTTGTAATGTTTTTTTGAACATTGTGTAACATGATCATGAATAAAGTTTGTAAGCCTTGTTGGCACATTGAGGCTAGAGAACACTCCTTGGGGTCACTTGATGATCCAAGGGTGGATGAGGCTGGCTAAGACCTTTAAGGTCAGTATTGAATGTAATATGGCCATTAGAGCCATTAAAATATGTAAAGTGCACTAGAAAGTGCAAATGATGTAATAGTGCCCTATTGGCAAAATAGGCCTTAAGGGTCACTATGAGGTCTACATAACCTGAGGAGTAGTATTTTGGTTTGCTTTAGAGTTTTTAAGCCTTATAAAAGGATATAAGAAAATATGGGACATGTAATGGTCGATTTGACGATGGTAGTTGTCAACTTGACAACTTTTATAAACTTGCAAATTGGAAATACTCAGTTTTGGGACTGTTCTAGGCAGTTTTAGGGAGTTGGTTATTGGTTGTGTCAGTTTTTGGGAGTGAATATGATCTATTAATTGAATATCTATGTGATTTTTGATAGTCTGTGGAGTTTCAGTGTGTGGATAACTATTGTAAATGGTTTTGAATCAATAACAAATACATTTTCTTGCACAAACATTATTCTAGCCGCAGAGACACAGTCCTTGTGTTTGTGACTTCAAACTCATTTTATAATGTATTTTTTATTGGGAAATGGATTATATTGATTTTATTTTGAGTATTTATCATTTCCCTACAATTATATTGATGTTTAATTGAGTTTTTAAGCAAGAAATCTATTCATTTCTTGACTGTTTCTAGACTAGTTTTGTGCAATCATCATTGTTCTTTTAAAGTCTCCATGGATAGATAGACTCTCCTACCCTTTGTGGTTAATGTGATTTGTGGGAGGAGTCTATTGATTTTTATTATATCATTTAATAGTTTTTAAATTCAAGGATGTGTAGGGTAGTGCAGAGGAGAGACCACAAGATGGTGTAATTTGTTGATTGAAGGTGCATTGAATAGCACCAACAATTGTTGTGAGCATATACTTTGAAGGATGAGTATATTTTATGGTGGATCTTGGCTATTTGGATCCATGTGGATGTTTTATGTCCCTTGGGAGGATCTGGAGAATTTTTCAAGAGTCCTTGTGAGGAAGCCCTAGCCTAATGACCCTAGGAGTGAGGGTTTGATGCCTAGAAGAATAGGTGAGTGTTGATACCATAATACCTTGATAATATGATGTTTTTAGGCATGATATGATACTATTTCATGGTTTTGGATCAAGGGGGAAGTTCATGTATGAGTTTCTTTGTAAATGGGTGCAAACTAGGCCTATTTGGTTGATGTAGGGGTAGTGGATATGTGAGTTGGTCCAAAGTAAAATACCTTGGGTTTGGGATATTTTTTGAGGAATTGAAAAGGGTATCTAAATATTTCAATATTTTACTTATTGATTTGGGGAAGTATGGAGTTAAGGGAAGATAACTGGTTTGACTGGGCTATAAGGGGATTGGGCTCTTGGAGGGAGTTGTATAGAAAAAAATATTGACCAGACTTGGAGACCTAGTTGAACATGATTGATAGGTCATGTTATGATTTTCTAAGGTGCTAGAACAAGTGGAGAAACCTTGCAACAAGACTTGGCAAGTTGGAGGCACTACGTGCAAGGGAATGGCCTAGGAAGTGGATCCTAGAATGAAGATTTGATGTGGGAAGTTGTATCTCACATGTTTATGGTTGAGTTATCCTACTGATCAGGGTATTGGGCCAAGATAAGATCACACCCCTCTGTATCATGATATTTCATTTCCATGATGGAGCGAGATTAGGCTGTAAAAGTCCTACTAGATGCATCTTCTTGACACTTGGAGTTGTTAAAGGTCCACATGCATCTTCTTGACACTTAGATGTGTCGAGTAAGGTGCACATGAGACTTAGATAAAATTAAGGTACAAAGATCATCTAATATAACAAAAAATACTACCCGACTCCAAAAAATAGCCTGAAAACCTTTCATCCAAAGGTCTCCTTGATTCAATCTCAACTCTCACTTCCTTGTACCAAGTATTTGAAGGAAGGGCCTGGAGTATACGACTCTGCAAATCTACACCAAGAGTCAAAGATGATATGTCATGTCTCCTACAAATCAAGGCGTTGGTTACCACATTTTCCTTACCCTGTATGTACTTGACCTCAAATTCATACTCATAAAGAAACTCCATTCATTGCCTCTGCCTAGCATTTAGATTAGGCTGGGTAAAGATATATTGTAAGCTACGATGATCACTATGAATCTCAAATTGATGTCCCAATAGAAAATGTCTCCATTAGACCAGTACATGAAATACTACTGCTAACTCAAAATCATGTGTATGATAGTTCAATTCATGCTCATTGAGTTTGTGAGATTAATAAGAAATCACATGCCCCTTTTGCATAAGAATCACTCCTAGACCTTCCAAAGAAGCATCAACACACACCATGAAATCACCTATTGGGTCGGGTATTGCTAGGATAGGTGCATTGGTCAGACACTTCTTGAGGTTTTGGAAAGCCTCTTCACACTTCCCTAGCCAAACATACTTCTTCCCTTTCCTTTGGAGAGAAGTAATCTGATATAAAACCCTAGATAAGTCTTTAACAAACCTGTGATAGTATCTTGCCAAGCCCATAGAAATGCAAACTATAGATACATTGTTAGGGGTTGGCCAATCTACTATAGCTTGAATCTTGGAAGAATCTACTAAAATACCCTCACCTAAGATTACATTCCCCCAATATTGAACTTCAGATTGGAAGAATTCACACTTTGCTACATTGGCATACAACTAATTGTCACGAAGATACTGCAATATCAGTCATAAATGTTCCCCATGCTCTTCCATCATTTTAGAATATATCAATATATCATCCAAGAAGATGAGGAAAAAATGATCAAGGTAATAATTAAAGACTTCATTCATTTGGCACATGAAAACAGATAGAGCATTTGTCAAACTAAAAGGAATTACTGGGACTCATAATGTCGATAGCGAGTGCAAAATGCAATTTTGTGAATATCTGCATCCTAAATGCGTAACTGATGGTATCCTAACTTGAGATAAATCTTGGAGAATACCTTGGCTCCTTTTATTTGATCAAAGAGATCATCAATCCTTGGAAAAGGGTACATTCTCTTGATTTTTACCTTGTTCAACTGTCTATAGTCGATGCACAAGTGTAAAGATCCATCTTTCTTCTTAACGAAGAGTACATGTGATCCCCATGGTGAAACACTTGGATGAATACTACCCTTCACCACAAGATCCTCTAATTGTAACTTAAGCTTGCTCAACTCCTATGTGGTCATCTGATAAGGTACTCTAGATATAGGTTGTGCTCTTGGAACAAGATCAATGTGAAAACCTATATCACGCTTAGGTGGCATACCCAAAATCTCATTACGAAAGACATTGATTAATTCTTGAAGTATAGGATGTTCAAGAGTCTTTTCCTCTACCTCTCCTTCATCCATCTCATTCATGGTTATAGAAAATACTTGCCATCCATTTCACATATTTTTCTTGAGTTTCATAGTGGAAATAATACGAAGAGATATAGGACATTGAATTCCCACTATCTCACAATCCTTGCCAACATCATCCTTGCACTTGATTATCTTTTGTCTACAATCAATGCTGGCTCCATGAGAACCTAACCAATCTATTCCAAGATCAACATCATATGATCCCGAAGGAATCACATGAAGGTCAACCATGGTGGTAAATTTATGTAGATCCAACTCAAATTTATGCACTAGAGAGTCTTTCGATATCCTTTCCCCAGAGGCTAACTCTACTTGACAATCAATGTCTTTCTTTACAGCCATTAGCCCATATTTCTATACTACAAAGATATAAAAGAACCTGTAGCTCCTAAATCAAATAAAATAGAAAGACAAATACCTCTAGTGGCACTTGAAGTCTCTACCACAGTACCCTAATACTTTTCCTAACGATGGTCCACTATTGCAAATACCTTATGAGATCTGTTGACATCCCCTACAGTAGGCTCAGAAGCTACAGGTCTCTTTCTTGAAAACTATGATGCACGCTAAGGTCAATTCACTACAATGTGACCATGTTGTCCACATGAGAAGCAACCATTTCCTCTCCCGTGAACTGTCCCAATAGAGGGTGCACTAGACTATTGATAACTGCCTCTACTAGCAACTAAATGTATCCTCTGTGCAGGTTGACTAGGATGATTATGCCTGTTGCGCAAAAAGTTATGGAAGTTCTTAGAGTGAGAACCATCATTATGTTTTGGAGGGTTCGTCCCCTTTTACTACTAACTACAAAAGTAGGGAGGAGGTTTCTTGAATTTCCTTGCACCTTGGTTATGATTCCCTCTATAGCCTGAAGGTGTAGGAACACCAATCTAAACTCCTATCTGACTACCATTCCCTAGAGCCAAATTTGCCTCTACCAAAGAAGCCTTAATAACCACTTCCTTGAGGGTTTTGGGTTTGAAAACCTTAACCCCTTTGATGATCCATCCATTGAGTCCCCTGCTGAAATGTTGTAACATAAGTGGTGACTGATCACTAAATCCTGCATAGGACCTAAGCTCAAAGAAACAAAGCTCGTAATACTTAACAGACACAGATAGTTGTCATAGATTATGGAGCTCATATGTACATTGCTACTGCCACTGATCAAATAAGAATTTTTTCACAAAATTTTTCAAGGAAAAGCTCCCAAGTGAAAGTCTCCATGGTAATTCCTAGTTTCTACTCCTCAATTTTACACCAAGAAGTTGGAAAACCCTTGAGGCTCATAATGACACATCTTTCCTTAACATTGGTATCAAATTGTTGCATGGTGAAACATTGATCTAAAGAAATGAGCCAAGTCTCTTCCTTGAAACTGGTGCCAAGGTCATTAAAGGAGGAGGTTGTGATCTTAGAATGTCTCTCATTTGATTAGCCTTTACAAATCCCTGACTGAGAGAAATGTCCCCCCCTTTTGTACTTCTATATCTTTGTCTCTCCTCATTATCAGATTGGTGTGATGCTTCCTGTTTAGCCTTGTCTTGCACAGGTAGACATTCTAGTATAGTCTAGAGAATCTACATAGCATTGAGTTCTTCTAAATCACCATGATGTTCACCAACATCCTCTCCCCTTCTCTCCTCAACTCTCTAAATTATAGGAGGGATGGGAAGTTTGCTTCTTCCACATTCTCTAATATGACCTCCACTTTGGTGTCTAGCAACACATTTAGTTTCAATGACCATCTTTCCTACAACATTCAACAAGGATGGAATAATTAAGACATGAAGAAATCACAAAACAATTGTCTGAAATATAAGAGTGTTGTATGTCTAAGTTTTATTTCATGTTTTAACTATTAGACATCTAATGGGCATAAAAATTCCCAGAGTTCCCAGTGTTTGAAACATGGGCTCTGATACCAAGTGTAATGCCCCACCAGGAAACCTAGGAGATATTAACCTAAAACATGTTACTAAGTTTACAATTTTTTTTTTCTTAAGAGTTTATAAACAATAATGAATAAACCAGAGGAAGTAAAACATAAAATCCATATATATGTATGCACCCAAAAATGGTCGCCTAGACTTTGGGCCCCATTTATTTGATTTATCAATCCTGAATCAGTTTTATCAATAATCAATATTTTCAACATTATCAATTTCTTGATCAAATCTTAGTTTCGATCATATATTGGATTTTTATCCTTGGATTAACCATTTTATCCTAAGATTTTATTTAATTTAAAATGAATATTTCCTCCCCTTTTATTTAAATAAAAAGCCCCACCTTTTCCTCTTATCCTAAGTTGCACAAATAAAGCATCATTCTTATTTTATAAAAAGAGAAAAAGTACTTTTTGTTTCATATGGACACAAAAGTCAACTCCTATTTTCTCATTGGAGGATATTTGTGCACAAGGATCAAGCTTCCATTTTTCTCCACCGTTGATTAAGTCTTTTGCCTCTTAATCTCAATGGTCCATTTCACCTCATTTCTTATAAAAGGAGAGCTCTCTCCTTCATTTGCATATCCATCTCTTTCATGCTAATGTATTGCTGCAGGTTTTCTAGGTTATTTGGAGTTCTCTTTGAAGACACTTTTGCATCCAAGCTTTGAAGATCTTTGTTGTATTTCATCTAGTTCATATTTTCTTTTTTAGTTTCATAATCATGGCATATTAGCTTAGTTTCCTTTTATGCAATAGATTAGCTTCACATAGCTTAATTAGGGGAATTGTAATCCATTGCTATTTCCTTTCATAGTTGCATTGTACTTTCATTTTGATAGATTAATCTTGCATATTCATATTAGTTTGCATTGCATTACATATCTTGATTCTATTTGGGGATATTGGCATTGTTTCCCTTATCTTTGATTTGGAATCTCTCATTGTGTGGTTGACTAGCAAGGTCATGAGTTTATAGCTCTAGCTGAGAGCAATTTTACAAATCTTGCAACTCCATGCATAGAGAGCTATGGATCGATTTGTGAGGGCTCATTGTTGAGTTTTCTTGCATGTAAGGATTCATAGAAGTGTGGTCACATTTTCACCATATATTTTTGGCGCCCACCATGGGGCAGAGTAGCTTAACTTTGTCCTTTATTTTCTGCATTTTCGCAAAATTTTTTATGAATTTTCGGCTTTATTTTCGGTCTCTGGTTTTTCTGTCTCAGAGTGTCGTGCGACATTTTTCTAGTGTCGTGTGATAATTCTTTGTATAGAGGCATGACACTTTACCAGTTAAAAGTGTCACCCTGTGTGACAGGAAGTATCACCCTGTTTGCTATGTTCTGTCGCCTGCAAGTTTTGAAGTCTGTCGCCCCGGGAAGAATTGTCACACCAGTATACAGAGAAGTGGTGCACGACAGTTCTAGTGACTGTACTGTCACCTGTACCTGACAGTGAGTTTTTTTAGACCCTTTTAGCTGAGTTTAGATTGATTTGTTTGTTAGCTTGATTTTCTGTAGCTTAATAGATTGCATTTCCAGATTTCAATTGGTTTACTTGCTTTCATAGGCACATCTCTTTTGGGTTAATAAAAGAACATAGATTTGCTTTTGGTAGTTTGTGAATGCTCTTTGGTTTCCAATATCAAACATCTCATTTGAGTGATTGAGGGCATGGATTCATTCCTTGTTTGCATAGGGGGTTAAATGTTCCACTTTTTGGACTCACCCTATGTTTGCTTGGAAATTTAAATATTCCATTGATTCCCTTTTTCATTTGTGGGTAGTATTGATAAGAAACTTTAGATTACTTTTGATTGAGCTTGTTAGCTAAATTGGGTGTTGGACTCACTTATTTCTAATCGCCCCTCATTATTTTCCCTTTGGGTGCAAGGTCAACATTCATACATGGGGGAGGGGTCTACTTGAAAAGAGCGTTAAGTGTTCCACAAAGTTCTTCTTTTCATGCTTTCTTGAGCTCATTAGTTTTCTAAGGTGTGGACTCACTTTGAGTTTGTGTGAGGAGTTAAATGTTCCACTTTTGGACTCACTTTGAATTTTTGTGAGGAGTTAAATGTTCCACTTTTGGACTCACTTTGGGTTTGTGTGAAGAGTTAAATGTTCCACTTTTGCACTCACTTTGAATTTGTGTGAAGAGTTAAATGTTCCACTTTTGGACTCACTTTGAGTTTGTGTGAGGAGTTAAATGTTCCACCTTGTGGACTCACTTCAAATTCACTTGAAGAGTTAAATGTTCCACTTTTGGACTCACTTCACATCCACTTGAAGAGTTAAATGTTCCACTTTTGGACCCACTTCACATTCTCTCAAAGAGTTAAATGTTCCACTTTTGGACTCGCTTCGCATTCATTTGAAGAGTTAAATGTTCCACTTTTGGGCTCACTTCACATTCGCTTGAGGGGTTAAGTGTTCCACCTTTAGTGCTTTAAATACTTTTGATAGTGGATTGCTTGGAGCTAATTGGATTTTAGGATTGTTCTAACCATTGTGAAGCTAACAAGTTGTTTTGTAGGTACTCTTGCTTGAAAAACAATTTTTTTTTTTTTTTTTGATGCTTTGCATGCTAAAAGGGGCTACTAACAATTTTTGTAGGGCTGCCCAAAGCATAAGAAAACAAATCAAGTGTTTGTTTAATTGCTTTGTTTATTGATTGAGTGCGGCATATACTAGTTGTTTCATTTCATAGGCACTTAATATCTTGTGGAAGGAATTTTGAGGTGGTAGGAGAAGTATGCTCTTCACCCTTGTGGTGAACCAGAAAATCTTGACCCATTTTAGGATTTTGGAAACAAGAGGGTAATTGAACTTTGCTTAGTGTGTTTAGGAGAAGACTTTGGGATAAGGGTAGTATGCTCTTCACCCTTGTGGGGAAACAAAATCCTTGAATCTCATAAGTTGATCCATTTTTTTTTAGATTGTTAGAATCCTTTAGCGGGCCTGCTCTTGAGTAATCAAGAGGAATGACCCAAGTGGGAACAAGCTAATACTGAGCTATTCCAACCCACTATAATCTCAAGGCTATCGAGGACATAAAACCTTGGTAGACGTAGTGCTTATCTTCGCTTGATGTGAGTACTTATGGGATTGTGACCATGAGGAAAATATTGAGCAAGAATGCTTAAGGTACTCTTGAGGCCGCGAGGTCCTAGTCCTTTATGAGGAGCAAGAGGGGTACTACAAATGGAAGCCCTTACTAAGAACCATTAGATAGAAGCCACCTTACTTAGCCGCTTAGCTTCTTGGTGCAAGATTGATCCAAGTGGAACAACCCAGATCACCTTAAGATACTCACCATATGTGTTCCTTTGGTTGTGTCTTTGGCACTTCCATGACAAAGCCAACATCTATTATGGGTAACCACTTTGTGTGAGTCAAAGGGACATCAAGTTGTGGGCCAAGTTGATAAGTAATGAGCCTTGAATTTCTAGGATAGATATTGCTTGAAGTGTTTTCAAATGTGCTAAACCATTGTAAACGTTCTCAACATACAACAATCGGTAGCATTCATAGAGTGCTTTTTCAATTTTTGATATCACAAGTGTTTGTCTTGGCAAGGTTTCTTTTGCCCTTGTTTCAAGTGTTTGAAGACATGTTTGATCCCATACTATTTGCAAACCTGTCAATTCACTGCTGTCATTGTGATTACATTTGAAAAATCAACCCTCAAACTAAAATTTTTGAATAGACAGTCTCAAAAATTAAGATTTTAAACTTCACTGGTCAAAGAGTCACATGACACTAAAGGTCTGTCATGCTCTATTTTGAAAATTGTCGCGCGCCAGTTCGCCCCTGCAAGTCTATCACCTCGTTTGACAAAAAGTGGCATGCTGATAGCCTGGAAACTGTCACCTGGCTTACGGCGAAGTGTCACCTAGATACAAATTGTCGCATATCTTGCCTGGAAAGTGTCACTTGGCCAGTTTCTGCTATGTTTTTTAGTTTCAGTCAGTTTCAGTTGCTGCTAGTCAGATTAAGTCTTGGAGCAGGTTTCTTGCTCTGTTGTTGAAGGCCTATTTTGGCTCTAAATCTTTGGTTTTTGCCCTCTAGGAATAGCATCAATTGATTTACAAGGTCACTTGGGAAATAATTGTCAAGTTAGAAGGTTATTCTTGGTAAAAAAGTTTATCTCTAAAATTGTTAGCTACATTCTTGGAAAATTTCAATACTCATATTGGCCAAATCATTTTCATTTAATCTCAATTTCAATTATATTTCAGCCTAGCCCAACCTCCTGATTCAAAAGTGCAAGGGTAGTCACCCTTTGACTTGAAGCACCTCTTTGATAGTGTTGGTAAAGCCCTTTTTCTATCTTTTCATTTCATTTTGGACAATAGAGAACTTTGATAATCCTAGTTTGGTGTTGACATTTCGGGAGGTCATCTTATCATTAAGAATCTCTTTCTTTCAGGTCAATTACAACAAGGTACCAAGTCAATCAAGGGAAGCGACCCCCTATTATCTTTAGCCAGTTACCACCAATTAAGACTCGTCAACATCACAAGGGAAAAGAACCCCTTTTCGATCAATCTCCTAAAAGTGAATCTGAAGTTTGTTTTAATCCAAAAGGTAATCCTAGTGAAGTGAGCACCACTTTCATCAAGTATGGACATGAGTTACACTTTCACTCGACAACAAAGAGAAGCCATGAATCAAACTCTTGAGGATATTTTCCAACGACATAGGAGTACTAGAGTGTATGGTGGTTCTTCTCATGCTAGTCCACCCGGGTCACCCCCCAACAACACAAGGTATTTTGATGCTCACCAACAAGCTGAGAGACATCATCAACAAACTAACTCAGATTCAGGGTCACAACATGAGGACCAGAACAATGAGTCTAGTGACCACCACATCAACGCAGCCAATGCAATGAGGCATTCAAGACAATCTTCTCTACTTAAAGATACCTCTCGATATGCAAATATGAGATTGAAAAGCATTGAAAAGGAGAAGCAAGCCTATCTAGATGAACAAGCTACCAAAAAGGAGAAATTTAGACAGCTAGAGGAAGAGGAACATGCATTATTGGACATAAGAAAAAGAGTCACCCAAGAAGAAGAAGATAGGCTCTATGCGCAACAACTTCAAAATTGATTTAATGGGAGGGGTACCAATAGTGGGACCAACTCACCCCCATCTACCCCTTCACCAAGTCCTAGAAGAAGGTCAAGGACACCCTCAAGGTCCCCAAGTCCTAGAGGAAGAAGGACTTCAAGATATGATCACCATAGGAGACGGTCACCTCATAGACTTTCAAAACAACCCTCCCAATGAGCACATCATGGTTCACAACATGGAGGAAGTTATGCCAACTTTGATAAAATGGATTTTATGACTATGCAACAAGAACCATCTTTTCAAGCATATGTGGAAAGATATGTGGAACAAAACAAGGACCAATTTCTAGAAAGTCTCATCAACAAAGGTGCTAAGGTCCCATATAATTTTGATGTCCACCAAAAGATTAAGAAACAAAATCCTTCAACCAATGAGGTGATCATGCAAATGCAAAAGGATATAGAAAGGATGAGGGCTCCTACGAGCACATTTAATTTGGACTCCATATGTCCCAACCCCATAGACAAAAGTGTGGTGATGATTGAATTTCCTAAGAAGGTTGAGTTCCCAACTTATGACAAATATGATGGCATTGGTGATCCTCATGACCATGTTAGACAATTTTATATAATGAGCTTTTCTTTTCATCATGAAGGCTCCTATTTAATGAGATTATTCCCAAGGAGTCTAAAAGGTCAAGCTATGGAGTGGTTCACCAACCTTACTCCTCCAGTGAAGACATTCAAAGAACTTGTCTAAAGATTTGTCCAACATTTTGCTTACAATCTATCTAGGTCAATCACAATGCTTGATTTGTGCAAACTCAAACAAAATCAAGGAGAACCTTTTGTCACCTTCTTGCAAAGATGGAGACGGTTATGCTCAAAGTATCCTAGGAAAATTCCTGAGGAAGAAAGAATAGACATCATTGTGAGCAATTTAATACCAAAGCTAAGGTATGAGGTTAGGAAGATCCCATTTAATTCTTTTGATACCATGGTGGAAGTGGCATGTCGCATAGAGGATGTCCTAAAAGAACAAGGAATTTTGGCTAAACCAACTAATAACAACAATGGCCAAAACAACAACACTAATGGTAATAAGGACAAAAAGAACCCTTATTAGAACAAGAATAAGCAAGTGGTCAATGATGGAGTTGTTGACTCATCTCAACCTAAGAATGAAGGAGTTCTTAATCTCTCCAATGCAGTCCAAGCCATGAAGTTGCAAACATCTTTAGCACAAGAGAATAAACCCAAGTATCAAGTGAGACCTAAAACAGAAAAGAGGCAATTTATCAAACTTGGGGACTCCTATGTAGACATTTTCAAGATGTTAATTTCTCATAATTTGGCACAACCTTAGGATCCTACAAAGTTCCACATACTAGATCCTAAACCTCATTGGTGGGATGAGAAGGCTTTCTATGTCTTTCACAATGGAATTGGACATGATATAGAAAATTATTTTAAACTTAAGCATCTTGTCCAAGATCTTATTGAAAGCAGAAGATTACAAGTTGATGGTTTAACCACTAATGCGGATCACAAAGCTTTTAAAGATCCCTTGCCCAAATATGAGAAAGGAGAGAATTCTAACAACAAGAACGACAAGGCTGCTATCAACTACACCTACACAAATACTAAAAATGTTATTAATATGCTTGAAGTTGTTGATGATAATGTCAACATGATGAGAGGGAAAGACCCTTATGGATATGATGTGGATTCAAATCCTATGCCTGATGAAGGACCCATTGTGGTACTAAGAGGTCCTCACTCATGAAGGATGTCTAAACCCCTCAATGCAGTCACTAGGAGTCAGTCTCAAGTTCCCATTGTTATTAGAGGTCCTAACTCTAGTAAGTCTAAGCAGCTAGTGTCAAAAGGTGTTCTTCCTAAATCTACTATTGGTCCTGAGTTGAATTATAATCTTGTTGACCAATTACAACGTACACCAGCGCAGATTTCAATCTTTGAGCTTTTGGAATTGTCCCCTAAGCATAAGCGTGTCCTTGAGGATGCCTTGCGAGTAGCTAATGTCCCTAATGATATAGATGTAGATCAATTCTAGAATATGGTCAACCACTTGGCTAGACCTCACTACCTTACATTCTCAGAAGAAGATGACAAGTCATTAAGCTAGCTACACAATTTGGCCCTTCATATAGAGGTTATGATCCACAAGACCCGTGTCAGGCGTGTGTTGATAGATGGGGGTGCTAGGCTTAATATTTGTTCTTTGAGCTTATTGAAGGCCTTGGGTTATTCAGAAGAAGTCATTGACACAAGGAAGAAGATAACTATCAAGGCTTATGATGAAGCAGAACACAGTTTTAAAGGATTGGCTGTTCTTCCTATCCCAATTGGTCTTGTAGAGAAAGATATTTTGTTTCAGATTGTTGATGCCGGTCCTTTGGCTTACAATATTTTGTTGGGTAGACCTTGGATACATGAGATGAAAGTAGTCCCATCTACTTATCATCAGTGTGTGAAGTTCCCTTACAATGGAGTAGAAGTTTGCATACTCGAGGATAGCACATTGTCAGTCAACACAATTTCAGCAGGGTCTCACATTCCTTTGAATAGGGAGGCTGACACTTTTGATACTACATTTGAAAAATTCAAAGACAAATTCAAAGCCATGGATCTTGGCATGGGGGATTACAAAATTGATTCATTCACAAAATTGCCAATTTCCCCTAGGTCTTATGGAAAACCTTCTCAAGATATGAAACCCTCGTCTTCAGCCATGACATTGTTCGACAAGTTTGTAGAATCCTCAGTTCTAATTCAGGAGGAAAAAGAAGAGGTTGTCATTAGGGACTAGATTTACCGAGAAGAGAAATACCTACATAATGATAATTTTGCACCTTCCCTTAGAGCTTATGGGAGAGGATATACATTGGTCAAGATGATGGGTTATCTAGGACATGGTCCCCTTAGTCATAGGTTGGATGCTAAGGCTGAACCTCTTAACCATGCCCTTTTTGGATGAAGGAATAAGTCAACAGTTGGCTTAGGTTTTGAAAATAAGAAACAAAAAAATGTCCCTGTCTCAGCTGTGACAGACATTGACAATGACTCAGACTACACACCTAATCTCTCTAATCAGCAAGACATGTCTGATGTTTGGGTGCCTTCAACAAATCTCCTTTGGGGAGATTCAAAAGCTTTGACAACTAACAGTACTCCTATCCTAGCTACAACGGATAGTGACTATATGAATGCTAGATTGACAATGGAAAGTGTTTCTATCCTAGCTGCAACGGATAGTAACAATGCTAGTGCTACAGAAGGGGAAAATCTTCCCAATCTTGAGGCTTCTACATCACAAGGCCCAAATAATGATTTAGAAACAGACTCACATGAGTTCGAATGGGACTCACTTTCAGATGCAATAATTGATTTGGACATGGATGTTGTCCATACTTATAGTACTCGACCTGATGTGATCAACGAGCCTAGTGTAGGACTAGAGGATTGGACTCCTCAAATTGCCTTAGTGGATGACACTTCATTTGATAGGACAAGTCCTGACTCGGGTATCTTAGGAGGGGACTTGATGAATCCTGATTGTATGGTCACCAGAGATAACGCCTTCCACATAAACAATGTTGAACCAGTCATTGACTTACCCCTTGTTCACTATGACCTAATTGACTGGTCTCAACGACATCAAGAGCCTAAACTCCTCACTTTTCAGAATGACTATGAAATTGCCTACTATCTAAATGCTCTTGAACCTATAGTCTCTTCCACCAGTGAACTGCCAACAAGTATGACAGAGCCTGATATTAAGTACCTCAGTCTAAAAATAAAAGAAAATGAAAAAAAAAGAAATAGGTCTGATGGCAAAAACCACTTTGTGGCGGTGTCAGAACCAAAAATA
Organism: Chamaecyparis obtusa; assembly: GCA_027943335.1. Taxonomy (NCBI): domain Eukaryota; kingdom Viridiplantae; phylum Streptophyta; class Pinopsida; order Cupressales; family Cupressaceae; genus Chamaecyparis; species Chamaecyparis obtusa. The sequence continues at coordinate 33,611 of BSBK01006802.1, forward strand.
GTAAAAAGAAAAGACGTATCCGAGGGTGAAAACCTCTTTGAGGTGCCTAAAGATGGGGTACTTAATAACTTGCCAAGTTACTTCCAAGACAAGTCATCAGTTATAAGCCTATGCAACCAGTGAATGTGAATACAGAAGAGGCTCCCCAAATAGTGCACCTAGCTCAGTCTCTTTCAGCTAAAGAAAAAGAAGCATATACAAAGTTTTTGCAAAAGAAGAAAATCAACTTTGCTTGGACATATTCAGATATGCCAGGACTGGACACTAATCTTATTATGCATCATCTATCTATAGCTCCAGGAATAAAACTGGTTAAACAAAATTTGAGGAAAATGCATCCTCACATAGCTCTCCTTGTTAAAGCTGAATTAGAAAAACTCCTCAGTGCAAGATTTATTAGAGCTATCGATTATGCCGAGTGGATCTCAAACATTGTTCCAGTCTCAAAGCATGATGGATCCATTCGTGTATGCATAGACTTCAGGGACCTTAACAAAGCATGCCCAAAGGATGACTTTCCACTCCCTAACATAGACATGATAGTGGATATGACGATGGGTTATGAGATATACTCCTTAATGGATGGGTTTTCTGGATATAACTAGATAAAAATAGCTCCCGAAGATCAAGAGAAAATAGCTTTCACATGTGCATGGGGAACCTATTGTTGGAATGTCATGCCATTTGGCCTAAAGAATGCAGGAGCAACATACCAACGAGCTATGACCACAATTTTTCATGATATGATGCATAAGAACATGGAAGATTATGTGGATGATACCTTGGCTAAATCTAGGAAATAGGATACACACCTCGATGATTTGGAAGTGATTCTAGATCGCATGGAACAGTTTCAACTTAGATTGAATCTAAAAAAGTGTGCATTTGGAGTTACCTCGGGTAAACTTCTAGGATTCATAATTTTAGCAAAAGGAATAGAGGTTGATCCTGAAAAGGTCCAAGCTATCTTAGATATGCCACCTCCAAAGAACATAAGTCAAATGAGAAGTTTTCAGGGATGACTCCAATCCATAAGGAGGTTTATTTCACAGCTTGTAGATAGAGCACAAACATTCAATAAAACATTGCATAAGGGGGCCACATGTGCTTGGAATGAGGATTGCCAAAAGAGCCTTGATCAAATAAAATAGTATTTGGCTAATCCTCTGATTTTGATGCCGCCTATTCCTGGGAAACCATTGATTTTATACATTTCAGCAACATAATCTTCCTTGGGGGCATTGTTGGCTCAATTAAATGACACTGGGAAAGAAAGGGCCATATACTACATCAGTTGTACTCTAGTATCTTATGAGATCAATTATAATAACATTGAGAAGTCTTGTCTTGCAGTAGTGTTTGCTTCCCAAAAGTTGTGACACTATATGCTTGCTCATACTATACATTTGGTTGCAAAAATTGATCCTCTTAAGTACTTGCTTAGTAAGGCTGCCCTCATGGGTAGACTTGCTAAGTGGATGATGGTTTTATCTGAGTTTGATATAGAGTACATTGAGAGAAAGGCCATAAAAGGGCAAGCTATTGCTGATCAGTTAGCTAATTTTCCAATTAAGGATAGTGTGCCTATTCAGGTAGAGTTCCTAGATGAACATATTCTATACATGACCACCTGCACTTGGAAGATGTTCTTTGATGGTTCCAACATGCAAAATGGATCAGGTGCGGGAGTATTGTTTGTCTCTCCTCATGGGTATAATGTACCAAAATCCTAAAAACTTTTATTGCCATGTACAAACAATATTGCAAAATATGAAGCATTAACCAATGGATTGAAACTAGCTATAGAATGGAACATAACAGAGTTGCATGTCTTTTTGGGATTCACAGTTAATTATCAACCAAGTCAATGAGGAGTATCAAACCAAGGATGATAAATTGGTACCTTACAAAAAGATGGTTGAATCATTGAGATGTTATTTTACCTTTGTGACATTCCAATAGATCCCTAGAGCAGAAAACAAAGCTGCAAATGCTATGGCTACATTAGCTTCACTCCTATAGTTGGAACAACATGAATCTAGATTTGAATTCCTAGTGGAAGAGCTACACCACCCCATATTTGACTCATCTGAAAGCAATGTCATTTGTACCCTTGTCACACATGAGTCTTCTAGCTATGGTACTATTTATTCATATCTATGCGATGGCATCATCCCTAACACTTTCAACCATTCTGAACGCCGAAACCTCATCTGTAATGCCTCTCGCCACACCCTTATCTCTGGTGATTTATATAGAAGGGGTTTAGATGGGACACTTCTTAGGTGCTTGGAAAAGGAGGAATCCGACCAAGTGTTAGTTGACATTCACGAGGGCATTTGTGGTGGACACTCTAATGGTCTTGCCATGGCCCGAAGGTTGCTTAGGGCGGGGTATTATTGGCCCACAATGCAAACTAATGCAGTAGTTTTCTCTAAATCTTGTGAGAAATGTCAAAAACATGGAAACCTGATTCACGCTCTAGGGAGGGAGCTAATTCCTTCTATTTCTCATTGGCCATTTCAGCGCTGGGCCTTTGACCTTGTTGGGCAAATTCACCCCAATTCATCAGGTGGACATAAGTTTATCATCATAGCTACTGATTATTTGACGAAATGGGTAGAGGCAATCCCTCTTTCTGTTGCCTCAGGCAAGACCGTTTCACTATTTATCCTGAATCATATTATTTGCCGATTTGGAGTGCCTTCTGAGATTATTACTGATAATGGAGGTCAATTCAAGAACAAGGACCTAAAGCATTTATGCAAGAAGTTTAAAATTAAGTAGCATTGGTCCTCCATCTATTTTCCACAGGGAAACGGACAGGTAGAAGCCTCTAATAAAACCATTCTTAAAATTCTTCATAGAACAGTACATAAGAATGGTAGGGATTGGCACTTACAAATCAATCCAGCACTATGGGCCTATAGAACTAGCATTCGTACACCTATAAGAGCTACTCCTTTTTCTCTTACCTATGGCGTTGAAGCAGTGTTTCCTTTAGAAGTAGAGATGCCTTCACTTAGAGTTTCTCTCAAAGGCTTGATTACAGATGAGGATTACCGCACCATGAGGTTACAAGAACTAGAACTTCTAGATGAGAAGCGTAAGACTTCCTTTGATCACATGAGAGTATATCAGAAGTGTATGTCCAAAGAATTCAACAAGAAGGTTCACCCTAGGGAATTTCAGATAGGTGATCTTGTTTTGAGAGAGAACCCTAAGAATCAACAAAACAAAGAACAAAAAGGCAAGTTCGAACCTAATTGGCTTGGACCATACATTATTACAACAGCTTTTGGTACAGGTGCATATTTACTATCGGATGAAGATGGAGAAAAACTCCCTAAACCCATCAACATTTTACACCTAAAGAAGTTCTATCCTTGATGCCCGTTTCTGTCTGGGGGCATCCTTTATACATACTTATAAAGTCCTGAAAAAATATAAAAAAATAAAAAAATGCAAAAAAATTCAAAAAAAATAAAAATAGAAAAAGTGCCTTGGTGAAAACTTGGAAACAGGCACCTTGGTAGCAAAAATACAAAAATACAAAAAAAATTAAAATTAAAATTTAAAAAAATGAAAAAAGAATCCAAGTGGTGAAAACTTGGAAATAGGTGCTACTTGAGGCCTTTGCACTCCTATTTGTTAGCATGCATCCTCGCCATTGAACCTTTCTCCATCATGCCTTGACCTTATTTGACTTGGTCTAGAATTGGTCTTTATTTTTGTCTAGGGGGCATACCTGTTCGCATAGGTCCTTTAGATGCGTTTGTCTCCTGGGGCATTTCACAAATCGGTGTTTTTCAACACCACCCCAAATAGTGTTTCTCAACACTACCCTTGCATCGAGTGTTTCTTAACACTTATCAGATGTCTTACCCAACAATCTAGTATGATGCAACATTGCTCATTTGCAAATGTGATACTCAAAGTTTGACTCTATGACCAACACACATGCACTTAGACAATCAACTTGCTTGAGATATGTTGACTTTATTTTTCTTTGTGTGTTGTCTATGAGGATTTCTTTGATGAGTGGTCTCTCCCTGAGAAGTTTTTGATGATGCATAGCTAGAAGACTGAGGGTATGAGAACATGTTTTATTTCTTTATTTGCTTGTGGGTATATTTTGTTGGCCCTAACTGTCATGAGCATTTATGCTAGTCTTACTTGACACTATGGATTGATAAGGTATTATCCTTGACTGTTTTGCGGGTGCATGCTTCTAGTTATCTTGACTTTCATGTGTCTTGATACAAGCATAATCTCGCCATATCAAACTTAGGTAATCTCACCGCATTAGTCATCTTAACCTCCATGTCTTTGATGCCTAGGTGGGATTTCCAAATTTCTATCTGATAAAGATCATATTCATATCCACATAGTTACGCTAGTGTGCATTGTATGATCTTATGACGCTACCAATAATGCTCGATGATGATTATTAGATGTCTATAGGCATTATGACTTTGAAAGTCAACCACTTTCATAGTAGCTTGCATTCTTAGGTTCATCATAGTTTAGTTTTTGCATCTTGCATATGGAGAGAGCTCTCCTTTTTATCATCTATGGACTAGTTGGTCAACTGTGCTCATTTTCTGATTCTTCTTGATCATATCTTTTATTTCTGGTCTTTCATATCACATCATTTTCTATCCATTTTCAGACTTGAAATTAAAATCCGAGTCACGTTTCCAAGCTTTCTCATTCTTCTATGTGTATGGTGAAAATGTGACCACGCTTCTATGAATTCTTACATACAAGAAAACTCAATAATGAGCCCTCACAAATCGATCCGTAGCTCTCTATGCATGGAGTTGCAAGATTTGTAAAATTTCTCTTAGCTAGAGCTATAAACTCATGACCTTGCTAGTCAACCACACAATGAGAGATTCCAAATGAAAAAAAGGGCAACAATGCCAATATCTCCAATGAAATCAATATGGATGCAATGCAATGCAAATCTATATGACAATGCAAGTTAATCTATTGCATAAAAGGAAATCTAAGCTAATATGCCATGATAATGCAACTAAGAAAGGAAATATGCAACTAAAATGAAATGCAATAACAAGTCTTCAAAGCTTAGACGTAGAATGTCTTCAAAGAGCTCCAAAATGACCTAGAAAACCTGCAGCATAATATTAGCATAAAAACTTAAGATATGAAAATGAGGAAGAGAGCTCTTCTTTTATAAAGAATGAGATGAAAATGGACCATTGAGATTAAGAGGCAAAAGACTTAATCAACGGTGGAGAAAAATAGAAGCTTGATCCTTGTGCACAAATATCTTCCAATAGGAAAATAGGAGTTGACTTTATGTCCATATGAGATAAAAAGTGTTTTTTCTCTTTTTATAAAATAAGAATAATATTTTATTTGTACAACATAGGATAAGAAGAAAAGTGGGGATTTTTTATTTAAATAAAAGGGGAGGAAATTCCTTTTAATTAAATAAAGGCTTAGGATAAAGTGATTTTATTATTTAATTAAAAGAGATTTTTAATTAATTAAAAGGAGAATGTTCTCTTAATTAAATAAGATTTTTATTTTTATTTTTTTCTCTTTTAAATTAAATAAGGCTCAAACTTTAGGAAATATTGAATTGATTATGATTTGATCAAGGAAATTGATATAATTGATATTGTTGATATTTGAAAATATTGATTCAGGGATTTGATAAATTGTTGAATGGGGGCCCAAAGTCTAGGCGACCATTTTAGGGTGCATACATTTGCCCCTCTTTGACTAATGTGTGATCATTTTGGGAACACATGCAGTCAAAGAAGAATTGAAATGTGAAATCGATTTGAGATCATAAAACAACCCAGATGTGTGTTCGATGAATGGGAACACATCGAGACAAGCATAAACAATAGCTGAAAGACAAGACCAACACCGTCGCTGCTAGGTGCAAATCAAGCCTTAGACAAAACTATCACCGTCGTTGCTAGGCAATAATCAAGTCTAAAAAATGGGAGATAAAAATCAAAAGACAAAATCACCACCATCGCTGCTAGGTGATAATCAAGTCTCAAAATAAGAATCTCAAGCTGAGCTGAATGATAAAGCTGAATCAAAGATTAAAGCTGATAGGTACTGCCCCCTCAGAATCAAAATCGAAATCAGATAGAGGAGAACAACAAATTGATAAACCTGATCAAGTCACAATAAATCATAATCAAAAGATGGAGCATGATAGGATAACCATCAAATAGTGAAGATATGCCCCAAGTTGACTAGGTTTGACTAGGAAAGATATAAGATAAAGATTAAGTCAAACCTTAGAAAGAGGAAGCGAAAGGGGTGAATGAAAGACTAGATGTTTGGAAGACATGGAAAGGAAGAAATTTCATCAAAGATTGAAGAATTATGCCTCAAAACGTCAGTCAACTGCATAGAAGAATGAGAAAAGTTGGAAATGTGACTCGGATTTCAATTTTGAGTCCGAAAATGGATAGAAAATGATGTGATATGAAAGACCAGAAATGAAAGATATGATCAAGAAGAAGTAGAAAATGAGCATAGTTGACCAACTAGTCTGTAGATGATAAAAAGAAGAGCTCTCTCCATATGCAAGATGCAAAAACTAAACTATGATGAACCTAAGAATGCAAACTACTATGAAAGTGGTTGACTTGCAAGGTCACAACACCTATAGACATCTAATTATCATCATCGAGCGTTATTGGTAGCGTCATAAGATCATACAATGCACACTAGCATAACTATGTGGATATGAATATGATCTCTATCAGATAGAAATGTGGAAATCCCACCTAGGCATCAAAGACATGGAGGTCAAGATGACTAATGCAGTGAGATCACCTAAATTTGATATGGCAAGATTATGCTTGTATCAAGACACATGAAAGTTAGGATAACTAGAAGCATGCACTCGCAAAACAGTCAAGGATAATACTTTGTCAATCCATAGTGTCAAGTAAGACCAGCATAAATGCTCATGACAGTTAGGATCAACAAAATATACCCATAAGTAGATAAAGAAATAAAACATGTTCTCATACCCTCAGTCTTCTAGCTATGCATCATCAAAAACTTCTCAGGGAGAGACCATTCATTAAATAAATCCTCATAGATAGCACACAAAGAAAAATAAAGTCAACATATCTCAAGCGAGTTGATTGTTTAAGTGCGTGTGTGTTGGTCATAGAGTCAGACTCTGGTTATCACATCTATCAATGAGAAATATCACATCATATTTAGACTACTGGGTAAGACATTTGATAAGTGTTAAGAAACACTCGACGCAAGGGTAGTGTTGAAAAACACTATTGGGGCGGTGTTGAAAAAACACCTGATTGTGAAATTCCACAAGAGACAAACACACCTAAAGGGCCAATGCTAACAGGTATGCCCCCTAGACAAAGACAAAGACCAATTCTAGACCAAGTCAAATAAGGTCAGGGCATGATGGAGAAAGACTAAGTGTCGAGGATACATGCTAACAAATAGGAGTGCAAAGGCCTCAAGTAGCGTCTGTTTCCAAGTTTTCACCACTTGGAATCTTTTTTCATTTTTTGATTTTTCAATTTTTTTGTATTTTTGCTACCAAGGCGCCTGTTTCCAAGTTTTCACCAAGGCACTTTTTCTATTTTATTTTTGAACTATTGATTTTTTTTATTTTTTTGTATTTTTTTAGGACTGTATATGCTTTTTAGGATTTTTTCAGCATCATATATCAATTTTTTTGATATTTTTTTGCAATATATATTTTTTTTGGAGATACATCAAAGCATCTATTACTAGATTTTCACTAAGATGATCATTTTTTAGGACATTTTTTAATTTTTTAAATTTTTGACAATATATCATTTTTTTGAATTTTTTCAAGATCAATAAATATGTACAAAGGATGCCCCCAGATAGAATGGGCATCAAACTACCAAGAAAGATCACATCGCATATTCCCAATGTCTAGCAAGGTGGGGAACAAGAGGGATTAGCAAGCTGGTGGAAGAGATGGAAGACAAGAGAATGAAGGAGAATGAAGGGAAGAAATCCTCAAGAGCAGACTCCTTAAGAGTACCCAAGCTAGGGAAAAATTATCATGTAAAGCACATTTGGACAAGCAATGAAAGATCAGCATAGGATAAGTCACAAAAGCATAATGCCAAAGAAGGAAAGGATGAAGTCCAAAGGAGTAGACATGTCAAGAGACTTCATAGCATTGTGTTTTACTCTTTTTTATTAGATCAAGACCAAAGGGGAAAATGATAGCGAAAGACTAGAATGAGTGGAGGAAAATAAATATGAAGGCTAAACATGAATGGAATGAAAACAAGATCATCGTAAGATAGCTCACAAGATAGCCAAATGTTCGTGTATAGTTCAACATTGTCAAGATCAAAGATGGAATGGAATGGATGAAATATGTAGAAGAACTATGCATGATGCTTGATTGCTAGGTTTTCATCACGGTACTTATCCAAGGTGCCATAAGGGAGTGGTTTTCACCATAGGACAAATTTATTTCTCTTTACTTTTGCTACCAAGGCACCTGTTTCCAGGTTTTCACCAAGGCACATTTTCAATTTTTTTTTATTTAATTTTTTGAAAGAAGGCAAGCTTTTTATATAATGCTCCTTGAAAGGATAAACCATGATATACCAAGGATTCAAAATGATATTCTCAAAGATGTTGATAGGGAAAGGAAAATGGAAGAGAAAAATGGAGGATAAGGTTTTATGTAAAGCGAGTGAAGTTAGAAGATAGGAAGAATAGGCAAATGAGGAAAAAAGATAGAAGGTAGAAGGATAATGAATGAAAGGATTGTGAAAGGGTAGATGGAAAGGAAGGAAAGATCAACATCAACACACACCTTGAAGGGTGGTGAGAGGATGAAGGAAATGTGAATGAAGGAACATGAGAAGGAATATGGTGAATGTTTAGCAGAGGTTGCGGTTTGGGCACATGGAATGGAAGAATGTTTTTGGAAGAAGATGAAGTGGAAGCTTTTGGAAGCTTGAATGTCAACTTCACTTGTTGTTCAACATAAGACTCTCTTAAGAGAGACTTTGTAATCCATATAGTCGTAGGCTTTTCATTTCTTTTTGATGATTTAGAGAGAATATCTTTAATGATGGATTTTGGAACCCATACTTGTCTTGTAGTTTTCTTCTTAGATATCTCTTTTGACTTTATGTTTCCATGTTGGTTAGAGGAGACATGGTGATCTTCTCTTTTTGATGGATTCTTGTATTGCTTCTTTTTCTTATATTTAACATTCAAGTTACTTCCAAAAGACTTAGGACTTGTGGAAGAAAAAAGAGGATATGACTGGTGTAGATGGGTGGATGGATGAAAAGGATTCAAGGGTATGCATCTATGTTGATCTTGAGGAAAGATAGGAGATGGAGGGATGTAAGGACCCAAGATAGATGACGAATTAAGAGAATTAGGAGGGGAAAGTAAAGGGACATAAGGACCCAAGATGGAAGGAAGACATGAAGCCCTTAGTATTGGTGGAGGAGGTCCAAGGATGGACGTGGAAGACGCAAAAGGATAATCAATAAGTTCATCAACATCTATATCACAACCAAGGATATTAGCATCTTTAGAGTGAGTATTAGAATTTTCAATAGGATCATGCACATCTTGAATAGGAGCACCTTCATTGATAGGATTGTTCAAAGCTTGCAAAGACTTAGGAAGAGTAGAAAGCGAAAGTGAACATGGAGCGGTAGAACAAGAAGATGGAAGACTTTGATCTTGACAAGGATCGTTGGGTAGCATAAGCATATCAACTTTCTTTTGATTTTCAATAGGCTTATCATTGGAAGTAACAACACCATTTTTAATAACCTTAATGGAAGTATCATATTCAAAAGGTGCAAGTGGGGTAAGGTTATTTTGACTGTCAATAAGCTCAACGGTGTGATTAGTAGCTTGATCTTGCTTAGGAGGAGACTTAAGACATGGTGGAATGAATGAGAAAGGGCATAGAGGATCAAAAGAACCATGAAGTGGATCAGAGATGTCATGAAAAAGATTGGATGACATGGAGGGTTCTTGATCTTGATCTTTTTTTATATTCTTTTCTTTATCATTTTTAGAGTCCTCTTCACATGGATCCACTTCTAAGGACAAGGAAGCAGGTTGGGATTGTATGGAAGACTTTGGAAGAGATGGCGAAGGACTAGCTAAAGTAGGCATTATAGCGCATAAAGGCTTAGGCTCTTTAGGTTTAGCCTTATTGAAAGTATTTTCAGCCAAGTGAAGGTTAGCTTGAGTATCTTTAAGAGGTAGCCCTTGAGGATAACTATAGGGAACTACATGAAAAACATTAGGATCTTTGTTGGATGAAGGATTTGTGAAAGATTCAAAAGCTTTAGTAGATGTATGGGTATTGGATGAAGTAGGGGATGGAAGGGAGCCATCACAAGAAAAAGGTTTAGCATTAACATGATCTTGCTTGAGAGTGCAATCTTTATTTTCAGCATGAGAGTTCCTAGAGGAAGGATTCTTATAATATTTACGTTTCAAATCAGCACGGTGCATTTTATATTCCTCAATAGTAGTAGCTGGATTATAATCAAGGTATTGTTCACAAAACTCATCAAAGTTTCTTTCAAAATTTGATCATATGGATCACCATCACGATCTTTCCAATATGAGGACCCATTTCCAGTGAGCACAAGGACACGACTAGGAGGACTCTTAGGAATAGAGATGTCATAGGTATCACTACATCGTCCATCATCATAGTCATCATAGTCATCATAGGTGGGTGCGTCACTCTTCATGGAAGAGGTATCATAAGGACTATCACATTGCTCTTTATGGTATGTCTTGTGAAGAGAAGTAAGACTCTTGGGAGAAGTAGAAGAAGAATGAGATCGTGAAGAAGAGGAAATTGAAGACTTAGTGGAAGAAGAAGACATGGATAATGAAGAATGTGAATAATGTTTAGAAGAGTCATGGTAAGATTTGGAAGATGAGAAAGAATGAGAAAACTTAGATGATGAAGAATGTTTAGAAGAAGGAGGTTGTGATATGATCATGTCTATGATCCTAGCAAAGACATCTGATTGAATCATCTTTTCCTTTATTTTTGCCATAAGTTTATCACCCATGAGATATTTGGAAGGACTATTGGAGGAATAAAGATACTCTTCAAATTGAGCAATCAGTTCAAGATCATCTATTCTCAAGAGAGGTTCCTTAACAAGATAGTTGAAATTCATGATTCTAGAAGAGGAGGAATCAAGCGTAGAAGAAATGAATAGATGAATAGAAGAAGGTAGACTAGATAGTAAGAGGAAAAAAATCAAGAAGAAGAAGAATTTCCCATGGGAATAGAAGACTTTAGAAGAACATGGGAAATGGAGAAGAAAGAAGAAGACTAAGATTCATCTTATGCAATTTATACCATAACATTCATTGAGATGTTGAGCAACATGACAGCACCTAAGATTTGACCTGGACTGACCAAGGAAGACCAAGCTTCTAAAGAGAACTCACTACAGCAAGACAAAACTCAGTTTCAATATTTCAATTAGATCTTTCAAAAGATTTCGCAGTGATGATCAAGCACATAGAATAGAAACCAGGGAGTTCAAGCAAACAGTCTTCAAGCAATGGGCAAGGGACAAAGCAACCTTGTGCATGAACAAAGATAGTGACTTAGTATGCTACTCCTTAAAGATTCTACTTGTGTATGTTCTCAAAAATGTTTTAGCAGGCACTTAGAACACAACAACACCTTAACAAGCTATCTACAAGGATATATGTGGCTTTCTAAAAGGAGCCCTCGATATACACAAGGTACGTGAGGCTCAAATCCGTAGATGAGAAGAATCCAAAATCACATAGCCGGGGGGAGACGGTAACCCAAATCTCCTCCTTCACTTCTCAAAGGTATAAAGTTCTTTGAGGCTTAGCCAAGAGTGATATCAAAATCAATTCCCAAGAGAGGTGTCTTTCGATTCACCACCCGCTATTTATACTCCGTCGGAACATAGAAGTTAAGGTCATCCCTTGAGGTGGTGTGTCCCCAAGCAGGCCTTCTAAAAATAAAATTAAGTAACTTACTATCAAAAGTATTTAAAGCACTAAAGGTGGAACACTTAACTCTTCAAGTAAATGTGAAGTGAGTCCAAAAGTGGAACATTTAATTCTTCAAGTGAATGTGAAGTGAGTCCAAAAGTGGAACATTTAATTCTTCAAGTGAATGTGAAGTGAGTCCAAAAGTGGAACATTTAACTCTTCAAGTGAATGTGAAGTGAGTCCACAAGGTGGAACATTTAACTCTTCACACAAACTCAAAGTGAGTCCAAAAGTGAAATATTTAACTCACACAAACTCAAAGTGAGTCCAAAAGTGGAACATTTAACTCCTCACACAAACTCAAAGTGAGTCCAAAAGTGGAACATTTAACTCCTCACACAAACTCAAAGTGAGTCCACACCTTAGAAAACTAATGAGATCAAGAAAGCATAAAAAGGGGGAAACTTTGTAGAACACTTAACGCTCTTTTCAAGTATACCCCTCCCCTATATATGAATGTTGATCTTGCATCCAAAGGGTGGTAATGAGGGGTAATTAGAAATAAGCGAGTCCAACACCCAATTTAGCTAACAAGATCAATCAAAAGTAATCTAAAGTTGCTTATCAATACTACTCACAAATGACAAAGGGTTGAATCAATGAAATATTTAACTTTTCAAGCAAACATAGAGTGAGTCCACAAAGTGGTGCATTTAAATCCCTATGTAAATAAAGAATGAATCCATGCCCTCAATCACTCAATGAGATATTTGATATTGAAACCAAGAATTACTTAAGGTTTAAACACAAACATTCACTTACACAAACTTTTATGAAAGCAAATCTATGTTCATTCATTTCCCATTAAGAGCATCAATTGAAATGTGTTATATGAAAGCATGTAAACACTCAAGCCAAACATATGAGAGGTTCAATTTTAATCCCAAGATCCAACTGTTGTAGAGATGGAACAAAGTACCTCAAGTCCAACGCTTTGTTTTAAGCATTTTTCATGAAAGCAAGAGCACCTTCAAATGAACAAGACAAGAAAACAAGCAAACAAGATATGCAATGTATATCCAACTTATGAAAACCCTAGGGTTAGATCTGAAAATCAATTTTTAGGAGCAATGATAACCAACAAATAATCCAAATGATAACTCATAGCATGCATTGAACAATGAAAAATAAGTGCATACCCATCACAAAATTTTATTTTTTTTGCATTTGACCTAGTCAACAAGATCTGATTTTTACCATATGAATTCGGACCCTAAATCCAAAATGTAGAAAAAAGACCTCTCTCAAAAAACAAAGAGCTTTCCAAAAATGTAAAAATTTCAAAAAAAATCTCTTCATTTGTGCCCTAGAGACCCATTTGACCAAAACAGACCAGTTTTTATAAATTGACCAAATGAGCTATGATATGATTTCTAAATTAAAAACACAATGAATGGACCCCCTATATAATTGCAAGACCTTTCCATAAATGTAAAAATTTCTGAAAAATACATTGATTTGCACCAAAAATTGATTTTTTATGAAAAATTAAAAAAAAATCATAAAAAATACAAATCACCTTTAAAAATTCTGAATTTTTTTTTGGAGCTTTTTTGATATGTCGCCAACTTGAAAAAAAAATTTTAGACTAAAACACCAAGCCATTTGGGAGATATGATCAAATCTTTCAAATCTAGGGTTTTTCATCTCCAAACAAATCTGCACAAGGGTTAGCTCCAAAAATAATCAAAACCAGCATGCAAGAGGTGGGTTGCCCCATGGTGGGTACCAAAAATGTATGGTGAAAATGTGACCACACTTCTATAAATCCTTACATACAAGAAAACTCACTAATGAGCCCTCACAAATCGATCCATAGCTCTTTATGCATGGAGTTGCAAGATTTGTAAAATTGCTCTCAGCTAGAGCTATAAACTCATGACCTTGCTAGTCAACCACACAATGAGAGATTCCAAATGAAAACAAGGGCAATAATGCCAATATCTCCAATGAAATCAATATGGATGCAATGCAATGCAATGCAAATCTATATGACAATGCAAGTTAATTTATTGCATAAAAAGAAATCTAAGCTAATATGTCATGATAATGCAACTAAGAAAGGAAATATGTAACTACAATGAAATGCAATAACAAGTCTTCAAAGCTTGGATGTAGAATGTTTTCAAAGAGATCCAAAATGACCTAGAAAACCTGCAGCATAACATTAGCATAAAAACTTAAGATATGAAAATGAGGAAAAGAGCTCTTCTTTTATAGAGAATGAGAATGAGATGAGAATGAGATTAAGAGGCAAAAGACTTAATCAACAATGGAGAAAAATAGAAGCTTGATCCTTGTGCACAAATATCTTTCAATAGGAAAATAGGAGTTGACTTTATGTCCATATGAGATAAAAAGTGTTTTTTCTCTTTTTATAAAATAAGAATAATGCTTTATTTGTGCAACATAGGATAAGAAGAAAAGTGGAGATTTTTTATTTAAATAAAAGGGGAGGAAATTCCTTTTAATTAAATAAAAGCTTAGGATAAAGTGATTTTATTATTTAATTAAAAGAGATTTTTAATTAATTAAAAGGAGCATGTTCTCTTAATTAAATAAGATTTTTATTTTTATTTTTTTCTCTTTTAAATTAAATAAGGCTCAAACCTTAGGAAATATTGAATTGATTATGATTTGATCAAGGAAATTGATATAATTGATATTGTTGATATTTGAAAATATTGATTCAGGGATTTGATAAATTGTTGAATGGGGGCCCAAAGTCTAGGCGACCATTTTAGGGTGCATACACTACACATTTGACTAACCTTTTGAGGCATAATTCTTCGATCTTTGATGGAATTTCTTCCTTTCCATGTCTTCCAAACTTCTAGTCTTTCATTCACCCCTTTCGCTTCCTCTCTCTGAGGTTTGACTTAATCTTTATCCTATATCTTTTTCAATCAAACCTCGTCAACCTAGGGCATATCTTCACTATTTGATGGTTATCCTATCATGCTCCATCCTTCGATTATGATTTATTGTGACTTGATCAGGTTTATCAATTTGTTGTTCTCCTCTATCTGATTTTGATTTCGATTTTGATTCCGAGGGGGCAGTACCTATCAGCTTTAATCTTTGATTTAGCTTTATCATTCAGCTCAGCTTGAGATTCTTATTTTTAGACTTGATTATCACCTAGCAGCGATGGTGGTGATTTTGTCTTTCAATTTTTATCTCCTATTTTTTAGACTTGATTATTGCCTAGCAGTGACAGTGATAGTTTTGTCTAAGGCTTGATTTGCACCTAGCAGCGACGGTGTTGGTCTTGTCTTTCAACTATTGTTTATGCTTATCCCGATGTGTTCCCAAAATGAACACACATCTGGGTTGTTTTGTGATCTCAAATCGATCTCACATTTCAACTTCATTCTTTGACTACATGTGTTCCCAAATTGATCACACATTAGTCAAAGAGGGGCAAATGTATGCACCCAAAAATGGTCGCCTAGACTTTGGGCCCCATTTATTTGATTTATCAATCCTGAATCAGTTTTATCAATAATCAATATTTTCAACATTATCAATTTCTTGATCAAATCTTAGTTTTGATCATATATTGGATTTTTATCCTAAGCTTTTATTTACTTAAAAGGAATATTTCCTCCTATTTTATTTAAATAAAAAGCCCCACCTTTTCCTCTTATCCTAAGTTGCACAAATAAAGCATCATTCTTATTTTATAAAAAGAGAAAAAGTATTTTTTGTCTTATATGGACACAAAAGTCAACTCCTATTTTCTCATTGGAGGATATTTGTGCACAAGGATCAAGCTTCCATTTTTCTTCACCGTTAATTAAGTCTTTTGCCTCTTAATCTCAATGGTCCATTTCACCTCATTTCTTATAAAAGGAGAGCTCTCTCCTTCATTTGCATATCCATCTCTTTCATGCTAATGTTATGCTGTAGGTTTTCTAGGTTATTTGGAGTTCTCTTTGAAGACACTTTTGCATCCAAGCTTTGAAGATCTTTGTTGTATTTCATCTAGTTCATATTTATTTTCTTAGTTGCATAATCATGACATATTATCTTAGTTTTATTTTATGCAATAGATTAGCTTCACATAGCTTAATTAGGGGAATTGTAATCCATTGCTATTTCCTTTCATAGTTGCATTGTACTTTCATTTTGATAGATTAATCTTGCACATTCATATTAGTTTGCATTGCATTTCATATCTTGATTCCATTTGGGGATATTGACATTGTTTCCCTTATGTTTGATTTGGAATCTCTCATTGTGTGGTTGACTAGCAAGGTCATGAGTTTATAGCTCTAGCTGAGAGCAATTTTACAAATCTTGCAACTCCATGCATAGAGAGCTATTGATCAATTTGTGAGGGCTCATTGTTGAGTTTTCTTGCATGTAAGGATTCATAGAAGTGTGGTCACATTTTCACCATACAATATACACATAAACATAATCTCAATTTTAGATTATAAATCACAATGGTTTCTTGACATAGAAACTATGTAAATATAATTACATCTATTAGTTACAATAATCATCTAAGTCATCTACATATTACATCATAAATACATCTGAAAAATAAAGTATACATAATCTCCAACATCCACTGCACAATTTACAGTGTATGTGATTATAATTAAATGTAAGGTACAAATAAAGAGAGAATAAGAAAAAGTCTCCAAGAAGATAGGATAGGAAGAAACTATAACAACGATAATCCATCACTAGTACAGGACCATCAGAGTCTCAAATGGTAAAATAATCACTACCTCCCGACCACATCGAAACCTATGGTTCTACTCCCACCGTGCCGAGGAGATAACATAAGATCCCACTCGAATAACAATACCAAAATCAATCAGGTAAAACTAAGAAAGGGTCCTAGAAGCTCCAATCTAAAAGGTACATCTCAAAATCAAAGGTACACATACTAATCTAGAGGCAACCAACACATGTAGGAAACCTAAGATGAAATTAGGGAAGTGTCATCACATATTTCAACCCTTTGGAATGATCTCATTGGACTTTGACTCCCAACTATGATCATATACGAAACCTGAAATCTTCTCATACAGACAAGGATAAACAATCAAGCCACACTCACCGTCACTACTAGACATGAACAAATCTTCTCCCACTCCTATCATTATCCTATAATAGCACTCAAGGCATGGGTGAGGAATCCATTATCTTATTAATTCATTTTAAAATCCTATTTAATTATATTATCTTTTGTTTAAGTAACCTACTAAGACTACCCACACAACCACTTCTGGTCTTTAACACCTCCAAAGCAAGCCACTTCCCCTTTAACACCTAGATAACCTACCCTAGGTTCATAAATCTCAAAACATAACTCAAGGTCATCATAAATCATAATATCCTAATAGGTTGACGTAAAAGATTCCCTTCTAAACTAAAAATAGAAGGAAAGAAAATAAAAACATGCAAAAGAATTTAATAAATAAACTAATTTATAAAATTATATTACAAAAATTAATCTATTAAATAATCACTAACATACTATAATTACAATTATTGAATTCAATTCTAACACCTAATAAATCAATTTATAATATTATTAAAATAAATTGATTCTAGGTTTAAAAATTACTAAAAGACAATATAATTTCATCATAAGTCTAATTAACATAATCAACTTAATCTCCCAATTCTATTTAATTAAAAACATAAATTATTCATTTATTGCCAAAATAATAATGCCACTGATAAACTATTTCCATTTTAACAATATTACATGCTGACCAAATTAAATATTTAATAAGTACACACACACACACA
This sequence comes from Chamaecyparis obtusa, assembly GCA_027943335.1. Taxonomy (NCBI): domain Eukaryota; kingdom Viridiplantae; phylum Streptophyta; class Pinopsida; order Cupressales; family Cupressaceae; genus Chamaecyparis; species Chamaecyparis obtusa. The sequence goes on from BSBK01006802.1 coordinate 51,461, forward strand.
CACACACACACACACATACATACATGTGTGTGTGTGTTAACTACAATTGATGTTGATGATGATGAAAACTGATCGAGATCAGAGGTATACAAGATTGTAGAAGGATTAGATCAGTTTTTATTTTGTAATTGATGTCAAACAATTAATTTCTAGTTTATATTGAGTTTCCATATCATTCAGAGTAAGATATAAGTTGAGTAAGTTATTGAAAAAGAAGAAGTTAAAAATTGGGAAGTTGAAGAACTTAATTGGACAGATAATACGAATCAAACAATGATAAGGTAATAATGGTATTATTGTTTTCTATTTTATATTTGATTATATCAAGTCGGTAAAGGAGATTGGACAAGTGAGCAATGAATAAAAGTTAACAAGGCAAAGAAAATAGTCCAATTACCGAGCAGGAAGAGTTATTCAATAAAAGGAAAGTAAGTTTTAGTAAAGAGAAAGGAAGTCAAGACACTGAGTACACGGAGTTAGTTACCGAGCGGAGAAAACATAATTTTGGTTTAAGGAAAAGGAGTTAGCCACCAAGCAACTAACAAAAATTAAATATAAGGATTAGAATGACATTTAATGATGAGCCACAATGATTTGGAAGATTCAAGGATGAGGAAGAGTTAGTTGGAGAGAACTACGATCAGGAAAATTCAAGGTAATGATCTATGATAAAGATCTAAGCAATAAAAAGTGAAGGTACAAGTTCCAAGAATGTTGAAGTTCTGAGGTGATGATAAAATGTTTTACTAAGTTTAAAATTCATTTAATTAGTTCAAGAGGATGATCTGAAGGTTGAGAATAAATAGAGGAAAATGTAATAGAGGATATTAAGAAGAAAAGTAGAGTCTATATAAAAGGATGAAATTGAATGGAAAACAAGTTGGCAAGTTGAAAGGTGGATGCATAACCAAGTGATGCAGTGAAGAAGAAAAAGGTTGAAATCTAAGTCTACAAGCCTAAATTGATGAAGTGTTGAGGCTAGTGAGTAGTGAAGGAAAGAAGTGAAGACAAAGAGCGCATAAGAAATCTGAATAACCAAGAGGTAGTTGTAGATTTGTAGATAAAATTCTATATTGTTTTTTATTAAGGACAATAGGTTTTAATGGGGCCCTGAAACCCTTACAGAATTAAAAGTTTAACATAGATAAAGCGTTAAAAGTATACAACAACAAGATAGCCACAACAAAAAACAACAATCCACCAGTAGACAACAAGCTAAAAACCAGAAAATAGATTCAGGGACAGAAACAAAAAACCAGGACAAGCCCAAAGCTAGGAGAAAAGCTCAGGCAAATTCTCTGAGAATCTCCGCCGAACAAATCTTGAGCTCAGATGCCCTATCAGTCACCTCCTTGAGGTCTAACAAATCTTTATCAAGTTCCTAGGTGTCCTTCTTCATTGTGTTAGATTTGGTCCTCTTCCTCGGGCCTTCCTCCGGAGACTTATCTTTGCCACTGTTGGGAGACTCCTCCTTGCTACCCCTGTGTTCCTCAATTTTTCTAATCAACACCTTTATGTTTTTGTTAGAAGCTTTAAGAATGTTGTAGATTTGTTCAACAATTTTTTGCAAGGTTCCCTCCATGCTCTGAACTCTATTCTTCACTTCATCCACTCTGTTTTCCATATCATTCTTCTCCTCAGTAAACCTGTTCTTGTTGCTACAATTCTCCCTCTCCAGTCTGCCCACCCTGTATTTTAACTCCTAGATTTCTTTATAAGTCCATTTAGTAGTTCTATAGCTATCAATAACATTGTTTTTAGCATTGTTGAGCACATCCATCTCAGGGTTTTCTTTTGTGATGTTGCTCAAAATAACCAAGGTAGGGTCAATAAGGTCCTCCATTTGAATTTTTCCCTCCTTATTCTCCTTAACCAAAGTTTTCATCATTTTCCTCTTAAGACCCATCCTGACAGAGACATTATGAAAATTTCTCCAGACCACACTCTTGTCTTTGTTCGTAATCTTGCAAGTGTATTGGTCAGTCTCATATTCATCCCAGCCCTGCTCATTATCATCCTCTCTCCCCTGATTGTCCTCTTCCTCTCCATTATCCTTCCCCTCCTCTTGCCTTCCTCCTTAGAATCTTCTTCAATATTCTTCCTTTTATTTTGCCTCCTAAAAGGTTTGACAAAAGAAACCTCCTCTCTGTCCGTAGGCATCCTTATAGTAATGGTTCTCTTTCCTTTCTTCTTCTCCTCAATTTCCTCTTCTTCGTAGAAAGTATCTTCCTCCTCATCAGCATTTTCACCCTCCATGTCCATACCCTCTGCCTCCTCATTGTAATCTCTATCAAATGAGATGTCAATGCCCTGCTTAGGGTCGGGAGTCTCCTTTTTCTCCATTTTCTCCTTTTTAATTTTCTTTTTCCCCTTTTTGGTCTGAGGGGTAGCCTTCGCATCCGTTTCCGAATGCATATCTTGACTTTCCTCAGTATCAAAAGGGATATACTCTTCTTCTCCTGAATCAATCTCCTCATCGAAACCCTCCTTTCCCACTTTCCTCTACTTAATTTCTTTCCCTATAGTCCTAGCCTTAAAAAATTCATAAATTAGCAACAAAAGCCCCTCATGGAAAGAAGGGTTACTAATAGGCTTCTCCCTATAGTCATTAATATTCTCATTGATAGACAAATATAGGTAAAAAGGAATAGAAATCTTAGCCCTAGACTTGAAGTGATTAAGAAGCACGAAGTGGTGAGAGTAGATGCGGCCAAATCTCGTGTCCAGGGAGATATACTTGATAATCGCCCTCATCACAAACCTCCACAGTGACTTGATGAACATCGACTTGATGAACATCGATAGGTAGTAGGTACTTTTCTTCACAAGAGCCTTCTTTTCCTCCACACCTTTGGTGAATTCCATCACCACCTGACTTGAAATGCACCTATCTCTGTAGAATTTCTTCCCAATAATGGGGATGCTCGTGACCGCAGAAATAACCTCCTCTATCACCGGGAACTCCACCCCATTAATTTTGACACTCCCCTCGTTCCAATTCTTAACCATGGTTTTAGTAACAGAGGGTTTCCACCCATGAAGCTGTTCAATGAAAGAAGTAACTTCACCTTTACTCAAAATGCTCCACACCTTAGAGCGTCGCTGCCACTTCTCAGCTTCACCCTCTGGTTCCCTCCTGTGTCTTTCCCCCGCCATTTTTTCACTCTCTTTGCAATCTTTTCTCCTGATAGCAATGTCTTTTGAAATCTAAATCCAACAAATGATATGAATGATATTCTCGATCCTTCTTTTGAACTCATGAAAATTAAACCCGAAAATAGGCCTCAAAGTGCGATGATGACAATTACTCAGGTATTTTATACTTTGGCTTTTGTACTTACACATCATTTTTTGGTACATTTCCCACAAAACATAAAATTTCATTATTATCATTTAATGTTTCCCAATCTGCTCGAGATTCTCTCTCTTTCAATTAAATCTTTGATTTCAAGTAGAATATTATGTCCGTCCATCCATCTTTTCATCTCATCTTTCCTGACTGCCTAGTTGGCCAGCCTGTCAACCACTTGGTTTGCTTCCTTGTACTCATGAGCCACATAGACTCAGTCAAAGGACTTAAGAATTTGAATTCTCTCATTAATGATATTTGCAATCGTCCAAGTAGGCTCATTTTTATCATTAAGACAATCTATTATATTCTTTGAGTCTCCTTCCAACCACAGTTTTCTAACTCCTATATCCCAAGCAAGTTTTATAGTTTGCAAGTTTTATAGTTTTCTAACATTTAGTGTTTAACTTAAACCACCAATTGAAGAAATGTGACGAAGACTAGAAACGTAGAAAAATCCAAGCTTTCACAAAAAAATTCTCCAATTCAATTCCTTCACCTAAATTTGCAAACCTGTGTTGAGAATAATGGCCAAGCCTTTCCAATATTAGAATTTAGACTCAACCATGCAATTTTGGAACTCAACTCAACTCCACACCCTTGTTACCATCAATTCCATAATTCCCTCAATTCTAATTTTTAACTCAAGTATTTTGCATTCCTTGTTTCTGTCAACTCACTTAACTCTCAATTAATTAATTCTTTTATTTATTTATTCTAATTGATTTTGTGCAACTAAATTGCACTCAAATTAAATTAAATTAATATTATTTAGTCCAATCTTACTTTCCACATGATAATTTATTTTCAATTAATAAATTATCTTTTATTTGAAAAATTAAATTTTGATAATTAATTATATCTTTAAGAGAGTGTATTTAATTATCTTCATTAATTAAATACATTTATGTCCACAAATAAGATTTTATTTAAATCTTTAAATCTAATAAATTTATCTAATTAATTTCAATTAATTAAATACTTCAACATTTAAAATAACCATATATAGTAAGATCTAATTTATTTAAACCACATAATTAATCTAAATAAATTATTTAATCATAACAAACATATCAACCAACCAAAGGTCAACTAAACTAATAAAACCATAACCATGCTCAAGGGAAAGACTATGAACTCACGTCACCTGAACAAATTTGGGAAGGGTAAAAATATCAGAAACTTGTCCACTATTTCATGACAATAGAATGACTTAGGTTGGGATTTGGAAATGAACATTATCTCTCATCTCTTACCATTGAGACTTGCGATAGGGCACGCTCATTCTAACAATTCAAGGAAGTCGATGTCCAGTACCTGCAAACCTACATAAAAGACAAGCATATATATGTGTGTGTGTGTGTGTGTGTATTATATATAACAAGAAATGACAAGGATTGAGATATCATATGGATCCCATAAGTAGGTATTTATGACTTCATCCCTCAACCATATCAAACACGTCAAACAAGAAAGTAAAAGCATACATGATAACCATACACACACAAGTATGGGGTAAGTAAAATCATAACCATAAACATTAAATTTTAAACATATAAATAGTCATCCTTAAAGTGACTAACATCATCTAATTGTAAATATATATAATATCCATAATTATTCAATCATCAAATCACCACGTAATGTCATGCATCCAAAACCACATAATAACTGAAATAATCAACGCACACATAAAAGTGGCCTAAAAGAGTTTGCTGATATAAAATTGAAAAAATAAACTACGAGTGGGTACTAAAATGATTACATGTTACATATGTAACAACTTTGGGCACATCACAAGAAATTATAGATTGTAGGTTAATCAAAATAGACCATCTATTACATGTTTCAAATGCAACAATAAAGGACATACAACAAATTTTTATAGGTATAATGGATCTGTTAATAAGAGAGGACCTTCATTTATAGTTGTAAAACCAAATATTGGTGATGTTGGAAAAAGTCTAGCAGAATGCATGGATGAGTTTGACAAACGCTTTGTGACAGAAAGAAGTAAAACATGGAAAGAGAAGGAACAAAGTGAGATTAAGGTTCGGGGAGAATCGGTAGATGCTACTGAACCCTCACCTGATGTTGCTACACCAACAATGGCTAAGCATGGTCTTAGGGGGAGATTTGGAGAAATATAACATAAATCTATCTAGGACCTTTGAATGCAGAATAATCTAACATGGGATTATAGATAGATAATATGATTAGTGTAGACTCTATATCCAAGATCACATGGTTATACACCATAAATATGGATGACTGGATCTTTGCAAACTTATAGGCTCATCGGGAAATGTGTTAATTTGTACACTATGATATGTAAAATCATTTTCTTAAACTTTTTTTTATTAGCATTCAAGCTGAACTAAAGGAGACCAGAGGAGCAAACAAAAATATAGAGCATTATGTGATCGTTGAGTGTGCATACCCTAATTCACTGAGTAAAAGGTATTTTGATCTTCTATGAGCTTTGTTTACTATAGATACTCCATTGATATTTGATGCCACTAAGAGGCTGAGGTATAAGTTTAAGAAACACCCTTACAAATCCATGGAGGATGATCCTGAAGGTGCATTTTTGCGAACCCCATATGGTGTGCTTCATGTGGAAGATATTAGGGAACACATACATTACAAGTACGAGACATTGGGGGACTTTGAAATCTTCATGGAAATAAAAGACATGATAAAGGATGATGGAACTTGGAAGGATGATTTCACTCATTTGTAGAACCTTAGCATTATTTGAATGATTAAACTCCATGAATTCGATGAGGAAGAATGGATCAAGATCATTCTTAGCAGATTCCATGACCATTTTATATGGATAGGAGAGCATCTTGTTAAGATTTCCAATGAGTTGATTCATGATGTGACTGGATTGGATAATATTGGCATTGTCCCTACTGTAGAGAAGAACACGAAGAAGAAAGTAGAAACCCTAACACATTCTAAGTGGGATAAGAGGGAAATAACAATTGCCGACATATTTCAATAAGATGTAAGATTTATTTCAATGATTTTGGGATAAAAAGTTCATTATAGAAACCAACCTAATTATATTTTCATGGGTGTAATAATGATGGTATATAAGATGGAAAAGGAAAACATGCAATACAATCATTCAAGTTTGGATCACTACTGATACATATCTACATTCATATTGTACACAAGTTTCCTGGAATGCACCCTAGAGCATGGAAATATAGTGAACCCACAACTATTCAAGTGAGAAACAACTATAGAAGACAACATAGTACATGCGTAGATGGAGAAGTATTTGGAATATTCAAAATTCTTCAAAGGGAAATGAAGGAAAGATTTAAAATTCTAGAAGAAATAGTGGAGAAGTAAAAAGATACAATCTATTTCATGGTTGAAACTGATTGTGTATGCTTCGAAGTAGTGGAACCTAGGAAGAAATGGAATTTCCCTATGCGTTATGAGGTCAGTGAAAAAGTTTTCACCATGCAAGTAGAACGTGTTCTATCTTCTAAGATTGTTTCTACTGAAGAAAGATGATGCACCTGTGAAGAAAAGTCTTCTTAAATCATATATGAGAAAACTAGGACAACAAAAAAAGGATGATTGAGAAAATGGTTGATAATATTGCAAAGAAGGAAAGTATAAGTAGAGAATAGATGAAAGAGGTAAGGAAGAACATGGAAAAAGGAGCTTTTGGGTTGGAGAGAACTTCTCTTGCATCCCTTTCACCTCTTGAAGTTGTAGAGGTTGTTGATTCACCTCCTACTGTGGTCACTATAATTGATACCACCCCTACACCACCCAAAAAGACATCGCAAAGAACATGTATGACTAAAACAAAGAAGGTAGCAGAAATTCCTATGAGGAGAACAAGGTCCTCTAAGCCTATAAGAGAATCTCCTCCCCAAAAAAAGAAGAAAGAGGAGAAGACTAAGAAGAAACCAATTGGGAGATAACTCTAGAAACCTGATCTAAATATGCTAGCAAAGAAAATAGTTGAACAAGGAAAGTTAAATCAATTTTCCAAGTACTATGATATATATGATAAAAATGATAAAATTTTGATTGAATATATTATCATTTTAATCACATGCAAGCATTTAAGAAGAATCTACTTGACCTTCAAGGTAGTATTTTTAAGGATTTGTATCATAAATTGGAAGTAAGGAAGTAGTTAGCACTCAAAGGTGATTAACATGATAGGATAATGAATACCATCAAGCCCCTGCTAACAGTAAATATAAGACTAATAAAGATTAAGGGGAGAAAATATGATGAAGTGATAGAGGAAGCAAATAAGGCTATTGAAAAAGTGTTGATAGAAGTTAAACCAGAGAAGCCTACATGTCCTAAAACCAAGGCTACTAAGCCCAAAACTATTCTGATTGGAGAATATTCTAAGTCTGCACAAGTACATATTGAACCTTCTAAGGATAAAGATGGTAACAGTCAATTCTAAAACATAGTCAAGCAACCATACCTCTTTGTAGCTAGTGTACCTGTGTCTTTGGATACTTCATAGTATTTTCGTGACCCTTTTCAAGGGAATGTTGATACTATTCCTGAGCTAGATGGAAACAATGAATAGAGTATAGTTAATATAATAGGTTTTGGCACATTAATTGGGGAAGAAATAGAAGAAGCTATTGAGGAAGAAAAATAAGGAACTAAGGAAGAACTTGAAGAAAGTATGGTTGAGGTAAAGAAGGAAGTTGAAACTGAGGTTGAAGCTGAGCAAGGAATAAATGTATCCATTCCTATTTCTTCAACTCTATTGTTGGCAAGGTACAATAAACCTCTAAAAACTAATGTTGATGGCATGGATACGGATGAATTAATGAATTTCTCATTCATAGCCTTTTCTAAAGCTAAGGAGAGATCAGAACAAAGGATAGAGAAAAAGACAAAGGTATTGGACAAGGAAATAGATAGAATCAACAAAATCCTACCCATACCTTTCACTTTTTAGGGAAATGATATAATGGATAATTTGAACACAGTCATTGATGAATTTTATGTTCACTTTATTTCTTTTGAGAAGGCTGCAGTTGTGAAGGTTGAGAAGGAATACATGGCAAATAAATTAGATGAGGTATGCAAGTCATTAAAGTGGGATTTGGGTAAATTAGATATCACTATTACTGAAGTTAATTCTTGCATATATCATGGAAGGAAGTTATATAGCTATTGCATAAGTCCTTTTAAGTACATGAATAATATTGAAGACATACTTAAAAATGATAAGAAGACACTAGATGAATTAGTAAAGAATTGTGGGTCCTCACAATTAGTTACCGAGTTGGATAAGGAAGTGTCCAAACTGCTGGACAAAATTAGTGTACTTGAAGTTGAAAAAGGAAGAGTATTAGGGATATCTGGTGTGTTGAGGAGTCTAATCACTCCAAAACTATCAATTTTGGAGAAACACATTGAGAATATGGAGACAACGAAGAAGTCTCTTAGTAAAGCCATGCCTACAACACTAAACACCATTGAGAATTCATCCTTTGCTTTGGATGGCCTAAAACATGTTGGTCAAACCTTGGCAAAAACATGGGAAGTAGAAACAAAGATCTTAGAAACCTCTTTTTAAGATATACTTCACATTGTATGAGTTTTTGGAGTACAACTCTATAATTTTGATGTGTATTATTGGATATTGCTAATGCATTTAATATGTTTAATCACTACATTATCAATGTGGTTGTCATTCGTGTTTTGTCACTGATGCCAACATATGTTTCTATGAAGAAAACAAACTAGTTACTACACTGTAAAGATGTTGTACGGATGATTCAGAATGTGTGAACACAAATTTTTGTAGAGGAAGATGTTGTGATCTTATAGCTAAGATTGTATGATGTAATATTGCATATTGGTTGAGTTATAGAAGATTTGGTGAAGACTGGTTACTAGACTGTGACAGTGGAAGTTGATAGAGTAAGTCTTTGAGTTTTGAGTATATCTCACAAGCGGTGTGGATCCAGTTTATGCAAGCTTAACGGATGTTAGATAACACACTAAGGAATGTTAGTTGATCTTAGCAAGTCATGGGATGCATGATGAAAACAATTATGGTGAATGTTCTAGAGGAGACCTGTCTTGGGCCGACTTCAGAATTATAGTGTGTTTTATGGATTGCGAGCATGGATTACAGATATTAGATTGTAATTATTGAATTGTAATTGTTGTATACTTTTTTTAGACACCGTGTGTATCTTAGCAAGGGGATATATGATTATTTGTAAATAGGAAAGCCTAACTGGCCGACTCAATCATTTATTTGTAATAGGGTATATATGTAAGATCTTTTCTTTTGAAAATATATGAGATATGGATGAAATGTGAAAAAGGATTATGGAAGCTACGAGCTTGTATTTGCTGAATGTAGAGTAGAGGATAGTGTATACTTCATTGGAACTGATCAAGCAAAGATATTTGCTATCAGACAATTCACAAGAATCGTGTATTTCTCTCATATATAGTTGTGTTGAGAACAGTGAGTTTTGAAGGTGGTCATAACCTTCTTTGGGTAGTGAATCTACTCTTTTCTTTGACTCCTAACATGGTCTGTCCTCTAACAAGGACTATGTATTGTAATGTTTTAATTAGCTCCTAATAGGGCTAGATCTTTTAAAAGGGATACTATACTCTCAGTACATCATTAGTGGGTATTAATTCCCATTGGGGTTTTACCTTAAACAGGTTTTCCTTGACAACAAATATTGTGTTATTGTGTTGGCATTCATTATGTTCATTTGATTTGGTATTGCTACTATTCAAAGTTTAAAGTTTAATAATTTGTCATACAACTGATTCACCCCCCCCTCTCAGTTGTATTGGTGGACTATTATTTCTAACAATTGGTATCAGAGCAACTGGTCCTTAGCGAGAAAGCTTAACAACTTGAGGTGATCTTGGAGATGGCATTCTATAGGAAGGATGGTCCAAAATTTGATCCTAAAAACTTTGATAGTTGGAAGAACAAGATACAAACTCATTTGCTATGTTTGGGCATTGACTATTAGATGATCACAAAGAATGAGGTAACCATGAAGGCTAAGGATGAATCAGATAAGGCTACTGAAGATGAAAAGAAGACATTTTCATATAACATGGTCGTAAGGGAAGCTTTGATCAGCATACTCTTTGAAGGAGAATTTACTGAGGTGAAAGATCTAGATTTAGCACACAAAATTTGGATAAGATTAGAAGCATTGTATGAAAGAGATAAGTTTACTAAGCAAGAAAAATTACAGAACTGGAAAACAAGAATGGGAAAACTACAAATGAAAGATGATGAAAACATTAGGGCTTATGTACAAAGAGTCACAGAGGTTGTGACTAGAATGAAAAATTTCAGAGGCACTTATGAAGAGGAAGAAGTCATTGCAAAGATCCTTAGATCATTGACACCTATTTACAAGACCAAAGTCCAGGCTATAGAAGAAATTATACCTTTGACTCCAAAATTCAGCAGAGAAATGTTGATTGCAAAGCTAACTACCTTTGAAACTGCAAAGATGGGAGATTCTTTACCTAAAGTTGAAACAACATTTAAGGCATCTACACACAAGAAGACAATGTCTGGAATTGTGAGCTCCAACAATGGTAATATAAAGGAAGAGCTTGGTGAGTATACTACTGGATGGGAAGAGATACAAGAAGAAGAAATAAATCTAGATGAACTTGTTATCATGATCACTAGAAGAGAAAAGAGAGGTAAGGGTAAATTTGAAGGAAAGTTACCTTTGAAATGTTTTTCATGCAATAAGATAGGTCACTTTTCATCTAGATGTCCTACAAGAGTTCCTAATCACACACCTAAGTTTTTCAAGCCCAAGTATTCAAAAGAAAAGGAATGTTATTATGCTAGTGAAGGTATTTTTGATGATGATGATGATGATGATTGTGATTATGATGAGATTGGATTTATTGCTATTAAAGATGAAAAACTAGTACATGAGGAAAAATATTTAGTATCACATGTTGATAAGAAATCTGAATGGGTTATAGACAGTAGTTACTCACATCATATGACTAGAGACAAAAACAAGTTTGATAAACTAATAGAGTATGATGGTGGTGGTGTAAGATTCAAAGACAATGTTCCTAAACCTATCACATGAGTAGGATCTATTTCTTTGGATGGAAGGACTAATATTGACAATGTATTGCTTATTGATGGACTTAAGCATAACTTGTTGAGTGTTGGACAACTGATGGACAGAGGATATCAATTAAGGTTCATTGATGGGAAATGCTTTATCAGAAGTAAGACAGGAAACTTCATTGCAACTGGTACTAAATCTAGAGGTAATGTATTTGGGTTAAATACATTTAGAGCTTCTTGTTTTGTTGCGAAGATAGATGACACTTGGTTATGGCACATAAGGTTTTGTCATGTCAATTTTGATAATATTGTGAAGGCAAGCTTGACTAATGTAGTGAGAGACTTGCCGAAAATTGTAAAACCATCTAACACTATGTGCAGAGTTATGGGAAAGAAGACTAGAATCAATTATAAAAGTAAATCATATACAATAAAAGGAAAGTTGGATCTGGTACAGACAGACCTATGTGGACCTAAAAGGACAAGATCATACTATGGTGAAAGGTACTTTATACTTTTTGTTGATGAATTTTCTAGAATGATGTGGATCACTTACTTGAAAGAGAAATCAGAAGCATTTGATAAATTTAAATTATTCAAAGCAAAAGTAGAGAATGAATCAGGCTTAAAAATAAAAATTTTGAGGTTAGACAAAGGTGGAGAATTTACTTCAGATCTATTCAATTCATATTATGAAGAACATGAAATACAAAGGCAGACATCTGCTCCTAGGGCTCCACAACAAAATGGGATAGCAGAGTGAAGAAACAGAACAATATTGGATGTTGCTAGGACAATGTTTCTAGAAGGAAATGTATCTCATGTACATTGGAGAGAATTTTTTGGGACAACAGTATACATGTTGAACATAATTCAAATTAGAGAAGGTACAAATAAGACTCCTTATGAATTATGGTTTAATCATACTCCTACTATAAAATATTTCAGAATATTTGGTAGTAAATGCTATATCAAAAGAGATGATAAAATAGGGAAATTTGATGCTAGAAGTGATGAAGAAATTTTTATTGGCTATTCTACTAAGAGCAAGGCTTAAAAATGCTTTAACTTGAGATTAACGAAGATGATTAAAAGTAACAATGTGAAGATAGATGAAAAGTTTCAGATACAAGAGAGAATGTATGATTACAATCAAAATACAAAGATCAAGGAGGCTTCTACTACAGAAGAAGAAGAACATATTGAAACTGAATGTGAAAATGAGATTTGTGATGATGACACAAATGACTAATGAGATTCCTAAGATTCTGAGGTATGTTAAGAAAGATCATCCTGAAAATCAAATTATTGATAATGCAAGTAAAGGAATAATGACTAGATCAAAGACAAGGGAAGAAATTTGTTTGATTTCTCAAGTTGAATCAAAGACTTGATGAAGCTTGTAGAGATGAATCTTGGATCAAAGCTATGTAGGAAGAATTAGATCAGATAAAGAAAAATAACACTTGGGAATTGGTTCGTAGACCTAAAGACAAAAATGTAATAGGAACTAAATGGGTTTTCAGAAACAAAATGAATGAAGAAGGAATTGTTGTAAGAAACAAAGCAAGATTGGTATGCAAAGGTTATTCACAACAAGAAGGCATAGATTTTGAAGAGACATTTGATCTTGTTGCTAGGATAGAAGCTATGAGATTATTTCTAGCTTATGTTGCACATAAGGACTTCAAGGTATATCAGATGGATGTAAAATCTATATTTTTGAATGGGGATCTTGAAGAAGAAGTATATATAGAACAACCTGATGGATTTCCTCTATCAACAAATGAAGATATGGTATGCAAATTGAATAAGGCACTATATGGACTAAAGCAAGCACCAAGGGCTTGGTATGCAAGGTTAGACAAGTACTTACTTCACCTTGGATTCAGAAAAGGTAATGTTGCAGTAACTTTTATTTGAGAACTAGTCAAGATGGAGTTTTGATAATAGAAGTTTTTGTTGATGATATTATTTATGGATGTAATGATGAGATGTGTAAGAAGTTTTCTAAAGAAATGAAGAATGAATTTGAGATGTCCATGATAGGAAAAATGAAATTCTTTCTTGGACTGTAAATAAATCAGAGCAAGAATGGCATTTTCATTTCTCAAACTAAGTATCTTAAAGAGATGTTGAAAAAGTTTGGAATGGAAGATTGTAAACCTGTTGGTACACCCATGGTAACTGGCTATAAACTAAAAAATAATGATGAGACCAAGAGTGTTTTTCATACCAAGTATAGATCAATGATTGGAGGATTACAATATCTGACTCACTCTAAACCGAGTATTGCTAATGTTTTTGGAATTGTGGCTAGATATCAGGCAAATCCTAAAGACACACACATGGCTACTGTAAAAAGGATATTTAGATATCTAAAAGAAATAATGGAATATGGCTTATGGTATGATAACAATGATGACTTTGAGCTACATGATTATACTAATGCTGATTGGGAAGGGAACATTGATGAAAAAAAGAGTACTAGTGGAGGTGCGTTTATCATTGGGAAAAGGTTGGTTTCATTGCTAAGTAAGAAGCAAGATTGTATAGCTCAATCTACTGCTGAATCTGAGTATGTTGTTGTTGCTATTTAATTGCACTCAAATTGTCTAGATGAAACAAATGCTGAAAGATATTGGGATAACTTTTATTGATCCTATGGTTATCCATTGTGATAATACCAGTACAATAAATATGTCAAAGAATCCTGTGATGTATTCTAAAACTAAGAATATTTCTATTAAGTACCACTTTTTGAGAGAGAAGGTAGTAAAGAAAGAAATAAGGTTGGAATACATTAGCACAAAACAACAGATAGAAAAAATCTTTACAAAGCCATTGCCAAAAGATGCCTTTGAGTATCTCAGAGGTATGTTTGGGGTGTGAGCCCCTCCTTGTGAGAATTAAATGATGTAGGAATGCATCAGTCCAGAGGAATTCAGATCTTTATCACTTTTTGGACTTGATGTATGGATCTACTCCTTGGGGGGAGTGATGCTTGGAAGATTACAAATAATTTTGGGTAATTCAACACCTAGTTGATGAAGACTAAATGGAAGACTGTTGATGACTTATGGAATCCTTTGTCATTGTTGTCAAAGTGGGAAAGACACTATGAGAAAATCCCTACTATATGGGGAGAGATACTATGGGGAAGAGTTCATTGAGAAAGTTGTACTAAGAGAGTATTCTTAGGTTGATGGATTTTCCCATATGTTGCCATCAATGCCAAAGGGGGAGATTGTTGGATATAGCTAATGCATTTAATATGTTTAATTACTATATTATCAATGTTGTTGCCATTTGTGTTTTGTCACTGATGTCAACATATGTTTCTATGAAGAAAATAGACTGGTTACTACAGTATACGGATGTCGTATAGATGATTCAAAATGTGCGAACATAGATTTGTGTACATGAAGATGTTTTTATCTTATATCTAAGATCGCATGATGTAATATTTCATATTGGTCGATTTATAGAAGATTTGGTGAAGACTAGTTACTAGACTGTGACAGTGGAAGTTGATAGAGTAAGTCTCTGAGTTTTGAGTATATCTCATGTAAGCAATGTGGATCCAGTGTATGTGAGCTTAAGGGATGTCAGATAAAACACTAAGGAATGTTAGTTGATCTTAGCAAGTCATGGGATGTATGATGATGCCAACTGTGGCAAATGTTCTAGAGGAGACCTATCTTGGGCCAACTTCGGAATTGTAGCATGTTTTATGGATTGTGAGCATGGATTACATATATTGGATCATAACTATTGAATTTTAATTGTTGTATACTTGTTTTAGATACCGTGTGTATCTTAGCAAGGGGTTATATGATTATTTGTATAATAAGAAAGCCTAACTGGCTGACTTGATCATTTATTTGTAATAGGGTATATACGTAAGATCTTTTCTTTTGAAAAAATATGAGATATGGATGGTGTAATACCCCAAAAATGGGCTATAGGTTCATTAACCTCCTACATCAACATAACGAGTGAAATCGACAATGAAGTCCTAACCTAAGGCACATCTAAACATCATCGAATCCTAATTGATTATCTCAAATTTTGCATCAGGGAATATTCCTAGTAATATTCCTAATAATCTTAATTATCTTTAATTTAATAGTTATTTGGTGATAAATCCTATTTATCCTAAAGTTTGATTAATTGAATATTTTAAATATTTAATTAATTAGATTTAATACTTCTACTTAATTATTTAACTGGATTTAATTATATTTATTCCTAATTATTATTATTTAAATTTGACAATAAATCAAAATTCCTATCATTAATTGATTAAATTCTTATTTAATTAATTAAAGCAAGTTGTCATATTTAATGATATTATTTTGAATAAAAGTTTGATTAAATGATTGATTAACCCATAAATCAATTATTTTTTTGTTTTTTTTAAAATTAGTTAAGTTGGAAATAAATCACTTTATTTATTTATTTAATTCATAATTATTATGCACAATCAGAAAAGCAAGCAACTAGAAATTAACAATCAATTTGAAACTCTATTTTGAGTTAAACACTGCTTTTGCATGATTTTGTGAATTAATTATCTTTTATTCTTTGATAAACTCAAAAATCAACTTGTGTTTATCTTAGTGATTTATGGCTTTTTCCATGCATCCCCAAAGCCCTGGATTTCTATAAAACCAAGGCTCAGCTCTTCAATCTCATATCTCATAATTTTGCAAACTTATGCTGGCGAATTGGTATCTGAAGAATTGAAGCTTCTTTTGCGAATCAACAACTTTTGTGAGATCATTCATATTTTAGCATATCATTATTAGATTAATTGCATTGCATATCAGTTTTTCATCTAGAATAGATTCATATCAGATTTCTCATATTATTGCATCTAAAATCCAAAAATATAGATTAATTTGCATCCAATTCATATCTAGATTTTTCATTCAAATCCTTCATTTAGGTGTCGTCAAGGTCATTGATCTTGGTCCAATTTGAGAATACATACTCGCATCTATTAGAAGGCAGTAAATCACCTAGTTAGTTTAGTTTTCAATTACTTGCACGATTTCAATTTCAACTAACCTCTAATGTTTTACTGAAGTGTTGTGTCTACAAATAGGTACAAAATTCACACACAAATTTCTAGCACCCACCATGGGGCCCTAAAATGGGTTTCCATTCAATTTCTATCAATTTCTATCATCTTCTTGTCATTTTCTATTCCAAGCTGCAATTTTTAAATTTATGTCAATACAGTTGTCATACAAGTTTTGTCAGAAACTCATACCAAGAGATACCCACTGTCGTATGACAGTTTATTTGATTGAGGATCATACCGCCAAGATCACAGTGTTGTTTGAAACCTATATTGTCGTATGATCTGGTACCCAATGTCGTACGAGTTTCCAGACTGTCATCTAGTGGGTGACCCACTGTCATATGAGTTTTAGTGCCAGGTTTCAATTGTCATTTCACTTTTTTAGGTAGTTTTCCAGATTTGTTTTTCTAATTTGGACTAACAGCTAACATTGACGGTTGAAATTTTCTGTTACTGATTGATTTCTACTGATTTTGATTGGGAAAAAGTGCAATAATTGCTAAAAATAGGTAAGAATCTACTAAGCATGTTGCGAGGAATTCAGGTAATCTTTTCAACTAATAACGTTTCGATTTGGATTAAAAAGAACTCTTGCATGTCAAGCTTGTGTGACCTTTATTGCTTTCATATCACATATTTCATTTTGGGCTATAAAAATGAACATAGATTTTTTTTTCAACATCTTTGTTACATATAGTAAATAGGCCCTATGAACACTATTCGTGGCTCTTGAGAGAGTGGGTTTCCAACGAAACTCTTCTCAATGAAGGAACCCTTGTAGGTAGGGAGAATACTGAGAGAGTCTCACATTATACTAGATTTGTGCATCTTCAGCTTCTAATTGATACATTCTCTCTCCGGAGAGGTTGATAGATTAGGAGTGATTGACATCATAGAAATTTGTGAGATAATCTTGGTCTTAGCATGTCGGATTAATCTATCTGCTTTGTTTGGGTTAAAAGTGAAAAGGCTAGAGGATTATGCTCTACTCCCTTTTTGGGTAGTACCAAAAACTCAGATCCTTGAATCTAGAACCAGTCTCCATGTGGTATATTTTGTGAGTCACCTTTAGAGAGGGTTAACCATAGTGGACATTCCCTTAATTGGGTCAAGCACGTTGACAGAACTTCAAGCGGTAATAGCCATTTTCATCGTGGTAGTGAAAATCGCTATATAAATGTCCTTATGGAAGAAATTTCCACAGGTGTGGTCTCTTGTTGGGCTATCAGATCTCCCTAGAAAATCCTAAAGATTAAGTTCTCGGACTATGTCAAAACCCCGGTGCACCTGGATTGGAGTTTTCCCTCTTGAGATCATAAAAGTTGCATAGTCAGACCAATACTAAAAACCCTAGTGAGGCCAAATTTTCATTTTTCTAAGAATATGTGCGTTATTGCAAAACTTTTTGGAACATACACTGTTAGCACTCCTAGGGATTAGCACAATTTAGTCACTTGATTGTTCATGCACAGGATTGCTTTGTCCCCTGTTCATTGTTTTCAGACGTGCTTGGAATCACTTGCTTGTTGTTTTGCGTGCTTGTTTATATATCTGGTTACTAAGAATGAATCAATCCACTACAATCTTCAAATCTAGACAGATAATTTTGTGAACAATCTGAAACTAAAAATTTTAAAAATTGCAAAATCTGATGTCAAACACCTTTCTGGAGTCAATAGTAATTTTGTAAAGTCAGAAAGTTGTACGACTTTTGGCTATTGTCATTTTAGAACCCCCAGATTGTCGTATGGTATCAAGTACATTATCGTATGAGTTTTGTTGCCAGTCAATTCAAAAAAGTCAAAATTCCTGCAATCAACTGTCGTGCGAGTTTGAAAACTATCGTATGAGTTTTTCAATTGTCATTTCATGCTATACCCACTGTCATACGAGCTTGTAGAAAGTCATTTGAGAAATTTTAAAAAGTTGTCAGAACTGTCAAAGACCTAGCTTTTCCAACCTATTTCCAAAATCTGTCAAAAAAATCACTATGTCAAGAATAGAGCAGCAACTATTGAGAATCCAATCATTTTCATAAAGTGGCCTTTTGAATCTAATTTAGCCTTCTATTTAATCGATTTGAGTCTTTATCATCTTGTGTCAAAACCTTGTCATAACTATCAATCTTCAATCAATCATTTATCAAAATGACTAAGTGTTGTGAACTCATGTCCGCTATCTTTTGGGAATCTACCCATACATCCAGGGCACAGTCTCCTTCATCTACGTCTAATCTAAGCCTCAATCAATCAAAACCTTGATAAGGTTGCATCATTTGATCTTCTTGAATCAGATCCTTCTTCAGTTATCTTCATCATTTTCTTTTGTTTCACCCATGGTTAATGGTGGAGACTAGAGCTTCCTCTCACAAGAAATCTGGGGAAGTATCTCATAATTTACCTTTGACTCATATCCAAAGTCCAACTTTTGAGCAACTCTATAATTATGGTCTTTACGAAGATGATGGTGTTGGCAATCTTCGATTAAAAACTGGTTACATTCCTCCTTCATCAACTCACGGAGGTAATCAACAAACTCCACATCAATCTATCCTAGGTAGAACTCCCACCATGTCTCAAGCAGGGACAAACTTTGGCTCTCAAAGAGCTCAATCTCAACATGGTGTAGATCAAGAACCCACACCTGAAGAAATTGCTCAATATCAAAACGATGATAACTTCAAAAGAATGATGAAACATTTCTTGAAAGAGGATAGAGAAGCATACTTTTTACAATTAGCTCATCAAGGAGCTAAACTTCCTCCCAACTTTAATGTTGAAGATATCATTACACATGAGGAAGAAACTCCACTCACAGCTATGATGAAATAGATGCATGCCATGCAAGTCAAACTTAATAACCTTGAGAAAGAAAAGGAACCTAAGGAGTTTTCCATGGAGGCCCTATGTCCTTTTCCATTTGAAAAAGACTTGTACATGCCACCATTCCCAAAAAGAGTGGAGATGCCTAAATATGATAATTATGATGGACACTCTGACCCTCAAGATCATGTCAGATAATTTTGTACACAATCTATGGAGTTCATGCATGAACCAACCTATCTGCTTTGTCTCTTTCCTCGATCTCTGGGAGGAGCAGCCATTCATTGGTTCTCTAGATTGCCTTCTACTATCAAAATTTTTGAGGAGTTGATCAAATTGTTCTATCAGCAATACTCCTACAACATTCAACATCCAGTCACCATGATTGATATCTGCAATCTCAAACAATATCCAGGAGAACTATTCTTGACATTTCTCAAGAGAGGGAGGAAGAAATTCTCTCTATATGCTAGGCCTATTCCAGAAATTGATAAAATGGAAATCTTCATCAATAATCTTATCCCAGAGATCAACTACCCTTTACAAATGCAAGATCATACATCTTTTGATAAGATGGTAGACAACGCAATCAAAATTGAAAAAGTACTTGTGAAAAAAGGAGAAATCACACTTCAAAAGGACAAGTACGAATCAGGATCCAATTCTAAAGACAAGAACAAAAACTGGAATAAGAATAAAGGCATTGTCATAGATGGTGTTGTTGATACTATTCGTGCCCCATCAAAGGCACCAGCTTTCAATCTAACTATTGGCACCCAGGCCATCAAAGCCTCAGAGAAAAAGGTGTCTGAACCCTCTCAAAAGAAGCCATAATACAAATCTTGATCCTCTGATAATAAATGAAAGTTCACTCCTCTTGGAGAATCTTTAGAATCAGCTATGAGGACTCTATTGGCTAATAACATCATCTCTTTGCTTGAGATCCAACAATCTGATCCTAATCCTAAACCAAAATGGTGGAGAGAGAATGAATTCTATGATTTCCATCGAGGTAAAGGTCACAAAACCAACAACTGCTTACACTTGAAACATACTATTCAAGATCTGATTGATAAGGGAGATATCACCATTGACAATCATAAGAGCAATAATGATCATACAGCATTCACAGAACCATTTCCGAAACATGGTCAAGAAGTTTCATCTTCTCAGCCTAACATGGGGGCAAAGGTCAATTATGCTAACCCTAGAAATAATGTTGTTATCAATATGGTTGAACCTTGTCTCTCTGAGCATTGCAATGTCATCACAATTGTATGACAAGATAGAGATCATCCTTCAGCTAACATAGTTACTTGATCACAAGCTCAGGTACATCTGAACGAACGAATCCTAGATTCATCAAACATCCCTAAGATGACCTTCAATCTTTCTTCCGCTTCCAAATAGAAGGCTACTTCTAAATCTTCCAATCCTAAAGATACAAGGCCAACATCTTATAGCATTATTCAACAACTCCAACACACTATGCAAAAATCTCCATGTTTGAGTTGCTTCAGATATCCCCAGCTCATAGAGCTATTCTAGACAAAGCTTTGCTCAGATCTAATGTTCCTGATGACCTTGATTTAGACAAGTTCCAAACTATGGTTGGACATCTTGCATCTCCACAATATATCTCCTTTTTAGAGGAAGATGACAACTCCTTGAGTCACCCACATAACCAACCCTTGCATATAGAAGTCTTGATCCAGAATCATAGAGTCAAATGTGTGTTGATAGATGGACGCGCTAGACTAAACATTTGTTCTTTTAGCTTGGTCACACAATTGGGATTTTCAGAATTGGCTATTGATCCCAAAAAGGAAATAACTATAAAAGCCTATGATGAACAAGAAAGATCTTCTCAAGGCACCATTGTCTTGCCTATCAGAGCAGGTCCAGTTATCAAAGATACTACATGTCAAGCTCTTGATCTACCTTTGGCTTACAACATTCTTCTAGGGAGACCATGGATACATGAAATGCAAGCTATTCCTTCTACGTACCATCAATGCCTAAAATTTCCTTATGAAGGAGTGGAGGTCACTATTCTAGCAGACATATCCACCACTTGCAATACATTGAAAGAAAGTGCAGATAAACTTGTGCCTAATAACATACAATCTTCCATTGAGCCAACAAAAGAAGCATCCACATCTAAAATGGAAGACGTAGCAAAAGAGGTCAATATCAAAGAAAATGGTATGGGAGAATATACTATGGAGCCAGTCTTATCATTGACATCTCTACCTATCTCACCTAAGTCTTATGGACAATCTTTAAAACAGCCCAAACTAGACTCTAAAGCACCTCTTGAGGCATATAAAAAGAATTTTGTAGTAGAACAAGTCTCCAAGCAAGAATTTGAAGAAGATGAAGCTGTGCTTGCATGGCTATACAAAGATGAACCTGAATCTCAAGCTGTTCCAATTAGTGACTCGACAATATCCAAAATCCCTTCTAAGGCATATGGTCCAGGAGATAAATTAATAGCTAAGATGGGATACCCAAGTAAAGGACCTCTAGGAATCAGAGGAAAAGGTCTTGTGACACCTATTTCACATACTGGTAGGGAAAACAAAGATACTGTTGGCTTAGGCTTTAAAAAGAAACCCTTCCACCTCAAAGGTAATTGTTCTCATGTCATAGAGCATATCACACCAGGAGAACCTCTTCTTAAGAAGGAAGAAATTGAACGATTAGATAGTGATTCAGACAGCTCTGAACTTATCCCTTATGAGCGTTTGCCTAAGGAAATCACAGATCTCCTTGAAGCTGAAGATGATCCAATCAAAAGAATTAATGTAGTAGAAACACAGGAACCTACTATCAATCAAGAGATAGTTGCAACACAAGAACCAACTAATCTCACAGACAATCAAACAGACAAAGAGGAAGGTGGTAGTTATTCTGAGATAGATTCTCATGAGTATGAATTCAAATCAAAATCTGAGGGTAACCCTTCTTGGGGTATTCATCCTAACTTTACTCATGTTCTTAAATTTCCTAGAGGCATAGATGAAGAATCTAATGACTATGAATGGGGAGCCATTCCAGAAGAAGATGAGCTTATTACAAAGAAACATGTTGATATTATTCACCAATATGCACCTACACCCAATGTAAGTCTAGAGTGAAATGATGAACCTATCGAGTCTGATCCACCTATGGTTGAATTAGAATCCCACAATGACATTGAGCCTATTCATGAATTGAATGTCTTAAGTTGTAATATCACCTTTGAACATGAATGTCGAGTTAGGACCAATGATGATAGATCCATATCTGTAAACACTATTTCCCAATCTTTCCTCACTTTGACTATCCAATATCCAGACCTTATTGATCAAACCTCCACAAATCTGAGCCATGGTATTTATACCTTCCCGAATGACTATGCCCTTGCTTGCTACCTCAATGTAGTTGAGCCTATGAGTACTTCCATCAGTGAACCACGCGTTAGCATGAAAGAGTCAGACATCAAGTATCTTAGTCAAAAAAATAAGAATAAAAATAAAAAGAAAAGAAGTTATGAGGGTGAAAACCACTTTGTGGCAGTCTCAGAACCTACAAAAGTAAAAATAAAAGATGTATCCAAAGGTGAAAACCTCTCTGAGGTGCCTAAGAATGAGATATTTGATGTCCTTCCGAGTCATTTATAGGAGAGATCTCTAGTTCTAATTGAGCACACTCAATCCATCAATTTGGGAACAACAGAAGAACCACAGTTGATTCATGTAGCATAATCTTTATCATAAGAAGAGAAGCAAAAAATTTTAACATTCCTAACAGAAAAGAAGATCAACTTTGCATGGAAATATTCAGATATGCCAGGGTTGGATCATAATCTTATAATGCATCATTTATCTATAGCTCCAAATGTCAAACCTATTAAGAAAAAATTGAGAAAGATGCATCCTCATGTTGCACTCTTGGTAAAAGCTGAATTAGAGAAGCTCCTAAAAGCTAGATTCATCTGAGTTATTGATTATGTAGAGTGGATCTCTAATATTGTACCTATTTCAAAACTAGATAAATCAATCAGAGTGTGCATAGACTTTAGAGATGTAAACAGAGCATGCCCTAAGAATGATTTTCCATTACCTAACATTGATATGATAGTGGACATGACTGCGGGCTTTGAGATGTATTCTTTAATGGATGGTTTTTCTGGGTATAATCAAATAAAAATTTCTCTAGAGGATCAAGAGAAAACTGCTTTTACATGTGCATGGGGCACCTTCTGTTGGAATGTCATGCCATTCAGGCTTAAAAATGCTGGTGCTACATATCAGAGAGCTATGACTTCTATTTTCCATGACATGATGCATAGGACTATGGAAGATTATGTTGATGATACTTTAGCAAAATCTATAATTAGAGCTGAACATCTAAGTGACTTGAGCAAAATACTAGACAGAATGGAAACATTTAGTCTCAAACTAAATCCTAAGAATTGTGCTTTTAGTGTCACTTCTGGAAAGCTCTTAGGATACATAGTTTCAAAGAAGGGCATTGAAGTTGATCCAGCTAAAGTAAAGGCTATCATGGAAATGCAACCTCCAAAGAATATTAGTCAAATGAGGACATTGCAAGGAAGAGTTCAATCTATTAGAATATTTATATCACAACTAGCAGATATATCACAACCTTTTACAAAAACATTACATAAAGGTGTGACCTTTGCATGGAATGAAGAATGTGAAAACAAATTTAATCATATCAAGAAGTATCTATCAAATCCTCCTATCTTGATGCCTCCCATTCTAGGGAAGCCTTTGATCTTATATGTCTCTGCAACAGATACATCACTGGGGGCATTTCTAGCACAACATGATGAGAACAAAAAGGAAAGAGCTATATACTATATCAGTAGAACATTGGTTGCATATGAAAAGAACTATTCAATGATTGAGAAAGCTTGTCTAGCTGTGATCTTTGCATCACAAAAATTGAGACATTACATGTTAGCTCATACAACACATTTGGTAGCTAAGATTGATCCACTCAAGTACCTACTAAGCAAAGCTACCCTCACAGGTAGATTAGCTAAATGGGTCATGCTCTTAAGTGAATTTGACATTGAATATGTTGAGAGAAAAGCTATAAAAGGATAGGTTATTGCTGATCAATTAGAGGATGTACCTATGATTGATGATACACCAATGCAAATGGAATTTCCAAATTCCTCTATCATGACTCTTTCTTCTAGAGAATGGCAGTTATTCTTTGATGGCTCCTATACACAGAATGGATCAGGAGCAGGCATATTGTTCATAACTCCTCAAGGATACTCAATCCCAAAAGCATTCAGATTAAATTTCCCTTGCACAAACAATATTGTTGAATATGAAGCCCTTTTGAATGGTATGAAAATAGCAATTGAATGGAGAGTAACATAATTACACATTCATGGAGACTCACAGCTTGTTATCCATCAAATCAATAATGTGTACCAAACTAAAGATGAAAATCTCATTCCTTACAAGAGAATGGTAGATGATCTAAAGAAGTATTTCATATCTATCACATTTGAGAAAATACCTAGAACAGAGAATAAGGATGTTGATGCAATGGAAACATTATCTACTCTATTATAATAGCCTGAACATGAGCTATGCTATGAGTTCCTGGTGGAAGCATTATCTTATCCTGCATATGATTCCCCTGAAACCCGCATGATCTGCACTATCGTTGGTCATGATTCCTCTAGATACAAAAACCTATTTTCCTATCTCCATGACCAAATCATTCCCAATACCTTCAACCACCATGAAAAGAGATACCTTATCCGTAATGCCTCCCAATATGTCATAATTGGTCATGATCTGTACAAACAAGGTCTAGATGGTACGTTACTTAGATGTTTAGAACAAGAAGAGTCTCAACATGCGTTAGAAGAAGTCCATGAGGGTATTTTTGGGTCACACTCGAATGGTTTAACACTAGCTCAAAAACTTATTAGGGTTGGGTACTATTGGCCTGAAATGGAGAAAGAGTCTATCAAGTTTGCTAAGAATTGTCAAAAGTGCCAAGTGCATGGCAACTTAATTCATGCTCCAGGGAGAGATCTAATTCCCTTTACTACACAATGGCCTTTTCACCAATGGGCATTTGATCTTATAGGAGATATACATCCTCATTCTTCTAATGGACATACCCATATAATCATAGCTATAGATTATTTTACAAAATGGGTAGAAGCAGTCCCTTTGACACAAGCAACTAGAAAACAAATATCTTTGTTCATATTGAACTATATCATATGTAGATATGGGATACCTCATTCCATAATCACAGATAATGGTGGAAAATTCAAGAACAAAGATCTAGATGATTTATGTGCTAAATTCAAGATTACACAACATTGGTCATCTATCTACTATCCTCAAGGGAATGGACAAGCAGAGGCTTCTAACAAGAATCTATTGAAAATCTTACACCGTACAGTTAATAAAATAGGAAGAGACTGGCATCTCATGATTAATCCAGCTCTCTAGGCCTACAGAACAAGTATCAGAATGCCCACTGGGGCTACACCATTCGCTTTAGTTTATGGGTCTGAAGTGATACTGCCTATTGAGGTTGAAATCCCATCACTAAGAATTAGAATGCATGGTCTAGTAACTGATGATGACTACAGAGTGTCTAGCTTATAAGAACTTGAACTACTAGATGAGCACAGACAAGCAGCATATGATCATCTCAGATTATATCAGAAGAGAATGTCTAGAGGTTACAACAAGAAAGTCAGACACAGAGAATTTCAAGTTGGTGATCTAGTCTTGAGAGAGAATCCTAAAAATCAATCACATCGAGAACACAAGGGGAAGTTTGAACCCAATTGGCTGGGTCCCTTTGTTATCACTGCTACTTTTGGCTCTGGTGCCTATCAAATCTCAACAACTGAAGGAGAATAGCTCCGAGAACCAATCAACATTCTCCATTTGAAGAAATTATACGCCTAAGGCATTCAGTCTATGGTAAAATATCCTGAAAAAATCTTAAAAATCTGAAAAAGTCCTAAAAAGTGAACATCTTGGTGAAAACCTAGCAATGGGTGCCTTGATGATTCACAAAAAAAAAAAAAAAATCAAAAGTACAAAAAAATTGAAAAAAATGAGAAAAAGAAAAAGTGCCTTGGTGAAAACCTAGAAACAGGCGCCTTGGTAGCAAAAATAGAATCTCTGCCAAGATGGTAAAAACCCGGCAAACGGGTGCCACTTGTTTCAAAATGCTCCATCTATCAGCACAATCTTGGTCTTTCCCAGCTTTCAGTCTTGCTTTAGTTTGTACATATTTCTCAGTTTATTTTTACATACTTGTTTTCAATAAGTCGGTCTGTACACCAATCAACTCAAGTGTTTGTATCCTATCAATGTTCAAACTTGGGGGCAATCAAAGTCATATCCTATGGCCTCCAATGTATCTTAGATGTGTCATATCCAGTCAAAGTCCTTTGAAGCTTCATTTGAGTCAGTCAGTCAGTCTCATCTCCAGAAAGTATTTTGCATCTACAACAACGCAATCAAACATCAAACATCAAATTGAAAACAATCTATGCTTTTACATGCTTTTATCTCCTTGTATGCTTACTAATTCGCATTGAGATTTTTGCATATTATGTCCTTTCGAGCTCTTCGATGATGTCCTTTACAAGATTTAGAGAGTGATGACTGGGGGCATAATCTTTCTTTGTTTTTTCCTTCTATGTGAAAATCTAACGACTTTGGAAATTCTGGATTGAAATGGTGTCCATCTGTAAGAGCCTCTATCTCAAATTGGATGGCCATGCGTACCTTGACCATTGATACCCAAAAAATTCAAGGAAGTTTGATCTAACTATTGTCTTTTTGAGTGAGTTCTTTCTCCTACTATGAAATGCGATCTTGCCTAAGGATGTGGATGATAAAGGGTCACTACGGGTAATTCACATTGGATTTAGAATGATCTCTTGACTACTTGATGTGTTTGTAATGCAAGGTGTATTCAGGTCATCACAACATTTATGTTTTGATGCTTATACAAATTGCTATATCAAAATGGACATGATATTCAGGTCATCCTAGTGTTTATGCTTTGATGCTTATATCTAATCTGACATTTTGAATACAAAATCAATATTCATATATCCATGGTTTCCTAATCAGTGGGTGTTGTATTGATTCTTGCGCATACAAATCGATATTCATATGTCTATGGTTTCATAACTAGTGGGCATTGTATTGATTTATTCGATTACCTAAAAATTCAATGATGAAAATGACTGACCCATGATCAGTGACTAGGTCCTAGGTCTTAGGTTGCATCTCATTTTGCTTGGTTCTTTGCATCTTGCATATTTGCATGATCTCACAAATCGTTAAACGAACTTCAATGCTTAAAAAATTCTTCAAATATCTCTTCAAATCTAACAAGAGTTGAACCTACCTCGAAGGTCTCTTCATAGACTCGCAAGCAGTTATCCTCCTGGGTTAATCATCCTTTTTGACATAAGACTGAGTACTTGTCTTCATCAATACCTGCAAAACATATCATGTGTATCGTTGCATTTACATATCATAATCATCCATTGCATTACAATTCATCCATGTGCATAAGCATAAATCATACATACATATTTCCATAATCAAATACGTTTGCATAACATCCATACATATGAAAGAAATCATTGCATTGCATATATCCATACATACATTCTACTCTACTCATAGCATAAGCATCACATGATATCATCATAAATAGAAACATGACAAGTACAAATGAAGTCACAACCAAAATATCGATCTCATATATATCAAAAATCTCAAACTATTCAGGGGTGCACTACTGGCACAATATACAAAACAATGAGCTCAACTGAGCTATCAAAATCAGAACAGTATATCAATGATAAAAAAAAGTACAATATATCAGAATCAACAGATCAAAAATGTCAGAACATATCACAAATTGATCAGCTCTTAGCCTGATCCTCTACACCTGGTGGAGGAGGAGGTGGTGCATCCAGTACTATCTCTGCTCTAGGTGCTCTAGCTCCCTTGGATACCATCATGTACTGTGAATAGGAGGGAACTCTCTATGCAGTAGGAACAACTATATAATATGTGGACACATAGTAAGCTGCCTATGAGGTATGATGAATCACCTCTGCCTATAACCTCTGTACCTCGGTACGCAGCTCAGTCCATTGTCTATCTGCCTCTATGTATCACTCCTCCCATCAAGCACTGTGCACCTTTAGGTCCCTGACCTGTGCACTAAGCTATTTGATAGTGTCCTGTGGAGTAGGAGGAGCAGTAGGATCAATGTCTGGCATCTCAGTATCTGGGGGAGCTTGCTTAGTAGTATCTGCTCTCTGCACCTTACAACATCTAACCTCAGCACCTAAGTCAAAACCAGTATCCCCCTCTGTGAAATCCACACCACCACCTACCACCTACTTAGTTGCTAGTACCTCATCTATTGAACCAACTCCACCTAATGTACCACCCTCTCCCCTAGTTCATCTGTGAGAACCAGAAGATCTGCCTACTGTAGAACTAGTGGGACGAGTGGGCCTCATATGTCCTGATGGTCTCTATGGTGGAGCCATCTCTCTGGGTCTCGGAGGTGTGGGGTGTATAATAGGAGCCTATGTAGGTCTAGGACCCTGTCCCATCAGAGCACCAGTAACGTCCATCCCCTCCTCCATGGAGGGTATTAGCTCAGTCAGATCAGAAAATCTTTGAATAGGATGGTCAACAAGCCATGCGATGAATCCATCAGTAACACCAACATCCAGTACATCTGGTTTGTTCTCCCAGTCCATGTCGACAATAGCACTATACTCCTATAAACACAAAGCATAAGAGAGCCTCTGTGTCCATCCAAGTCCAATCTCACACCCTATCCGTGCATATGTAGCATAATCCTCTGGGGCATCTTGAATACATCCATACTACTGCCAGACCCTGGTAATAAGAAATCTCTCTATCATGGAGGATGACCTCCCAATAAGAACACAACTCTGGAAGAAGTAACTAAACTACTCTTAGGCAGTAGGCCAAGGCTCAATGGCTACATATGGTCTCTAGTGCACAAATGTCATATCATTGAGGCATCGCCTCCAATATTTAGTGTGAGCCATCCATCCCTGTATAAAATATCCAATATATCTATAAATGATAGGCTCCTGAGGCTGCCTCTATGTAGTACACATTGGTCGCAACACTAGGATGTGCTCCCAAGCCCATATCTATAAAACTAAGGCTCCTGCAGCAAATGATTTGCTCTCCTAATACACTACCTCATGCATCTCGGAGAACATGTGAGCTAATAGACACTGACCCCAAGCCAACTCAGAGGGAGTGGCTATCAAACGTGCTATCATAGGGGCCCAGCCCATCAAAAGACCATTCTGCTGATGGTTAGACATGATAATGCCACCAATCATCCCAACGATGATGCACTCCAGCCAGTGTGTCTGTCCATATCTCTGCACTAAGGTCTCCCAGGAAATGGAGGCCGTCATCTGAGTATCATCTCCGAAGAGACGTCTGAAAGCTAATACACCTGAGTTCCCCAAACTCACATACTCTAGTCACCGGCCTGCATGAAATGGAATGCGTAGTATATGGTAAACATCCTCAGGGGTAACAGTGATCTCCCTAGTCGGCAAGTGGAGGGTCTGTGTCTCTGAGTGGAACCTCTCAATCAACGCAGTCAAAAGTCCATGATTTACCCTAATCTCAGGTAAATGTATCAGGTGCTTGAATCCACAAGAAGCAAGGTGGACCCTCATAGGGTCTGGCAAGGACACACATAATCTTTGAGTAGCAGGATGCGAGATCCAAACATGTACATCTGGATAAATAACCTACATAATACAAAAACATGGAATCCTATCAGTAATTGGGTCACAGAATAGGTTACAAGGACAAAAATGGGGCAGTTTAGTATTTCAGAAGGTAGGTTAACAGGTCAACAATCTGGCTAAGCAATCAAAAAAATCTAAAATTTGACCTAATATTGAGTTTTAAGCTCACTGTTTTCCATACGACATTTCAGACTGGCATGAAAAGTCGTACGACTTTCTACATCATACCAAATGACAAACCATAGTAGCACGACAATGCATCCCTCATCTTACAAGTTATGAGGGACCTGATAGAATGTTGTACAACTCATGGGTTCCTCTGATACGAGTCGTGGGGGCCTATGACACGACAATCTAGCTATAGTTGAAAAGTCGTATGAGTCCCGTTGGGGAGTTGTACGAGTTTCCGTGCATGCAAATTTCAAAAATGGAAAAACATACGAAAAATTGCTAAAATCCTATAAAACATGGAAAATTTGACATTTTAGCAAAGCACAGAGGTCCACCTACCAGATGTCTGTACTGTCAAGGTCTCTAGTGTCTCCAGCTACGCTCAAATCGGTGCGAACTCATAGGTACCTTTCGTTCTGCCATTTTCTCACTCAGAGGGCTCCACAAAGTTTTCAAAGTCACACGGTTGAAATGATTTGAAAATGACCCTTCCAGCCTTTATATAGCTTTTGACCTAATTTTCAAAAGTGCTCCATTTTTCATGAAAATTGCACCCCTGGCTAATTTCGACGTTCTGAATCTATTTTCGAGATCAAAATTAAAATTTGAGATCATTTACTATGTCAAAATCGTGATTTAAAATTTTTGGACCTAGGACGGTCTACTGCTTGCACAATCGACCTTCAATCATCACAGAAATCCAGTATTCAACTTAGCTGATTATCTTACATCAAACTCTCAAAATTCCAACTTGGTCAACCATGGTCAACTCATGGTCAAGTCTCATCAAACTTGGTCTTTTGGACCCTCAAAATGATGTAGAATGTGTTCTCGAACGTGTTTAACCACTTCTCAAATCAATTAACATGCTTCTAAACTATAATGCTAACTTTTCTTGTCAGATTTCAATTTTTAATCCTGAAGGGGGCATGGTATTGCACATCATTCAAAGTCTGTAATCTAAATCTAAAATCATATCTTTATTGAAATCATATCTTTCCTCAGTAATCAAGACAACAACCACGTCTAGTTGTTGATTCATCAAAAAGACCTCATCGGTTGGGGCAAATCAATCATCACTTGGGGCATATCAGATTCATCGAGATCCATATCAATCTAGTATTCTCCTAATCTTGTAAATTATATCAGTTTTTGTAACTATTGGTTCAATTGTGTTATTTCCTTGGTTCTTTGAAAACTGAAGGGTTCAGATGTGATACCAATGTGATTCTTATTGACAATCAGGTCTAGAATCGGTCACTCACTTCTTTGCAATCATAAGGTTAAGAATCAGGTGTTTTGACACTTTTTCGCAATCATCGGTTCATTTGCTGTTATAGTTAACATTATCTTTGGTCATTCAGGACCTATTATCTTCATATCAACTTCAATCAACTTCTATCTCATATCAATTTCAATTTCAAACATCAATTTCAACATCATACATAGACTGTCTTTGAACCACTGTGCTTCACACAGCAATTCAAAGAGGGGAAAAATGTAATACCCCAAAAATGGGCTATAGGTTCATTAACCTCCTACATCAACATATCGAGCGAAATTGACATCGAAGTCCTAACCTAAGGCACATTTGAACATCATTGAATCCTAATTGATTATCTCAAATTTTGCATCGGGAAATATTCCTAGTAATATTCCTAATCATCTTAATTATCTTTAATTTAATAGTTATTTGGCGATAAATCCTATTTATCCTAAATTTTAATGAATTGAATATTTTGAATATTTAATTAATTAGATTTAATTATATTTATTCCTAATTATTATTATTTAAATTTGACAATAAATCAAAATTCCTATCATTAATTGATTAAATTCTTATTTAATTAATTAAAGTAAGTCATATCTAATGATATTATTTTGAATAAAAGTTTGATTAAATGATTGATTAACCCATAAATCAATTGTTTTTTGTTTTTTTTTAAATCAGTTAAGTTGGAAATAAATCACTTTATTTATTTATTTAATTCATAATTATTATGCACAATCAGAAAAGCAGGCAACTAGAAATTAACAATCAATTTTAAACTCTATTTTGAGTTAAACACTGCTTTTGCATGATTTTGTGAATTAATTATCTTTTATTCTTTGATAAACTCAAAAATCAACTTGTGTTTATCTTAGTGATCTATGGCTTTTTCCATGCATCCCCAAAGCCCTGGATTTCTATAAAACCAAGGCTCAGCTCTTCAATCTCATATCTCATAATTTTGCAAACTTATGCTGGTGAATTGGTATCTGAAGAATTGAAGCTTCTTTTGCGAATCAACAAATTTTGTGAGATCATTCATATTTTAGCATATCATTGTTAGATTATTTGCATTGCATATCAGTTTTTCATCTAGAATAGATTCATATCAAATTTCTCATATTATTGCATCTAAAATCCAAAAATATAGATTAATTTGCATCCAATTCATATCTAGATTTTTCATTCAAATCCTTCGTTTAGGTGTCGTCAAGGTCACTTATCTCGGTCCAATCTGAGAATACATACTCGCATCTATTAGAAGGCAGTAAATCACCTGGTTAGTTTAGTTTTCAATTACTTGCACGATTTCAATTTCAACTAACCTCTAATGTTTTACTGAAGTGTTGTGTCTATAGATAGGTACAAAATTCACACACATAGATGGAATGCGAAATAGGATTGTGGAAGCTGCGAGATTATATCTACTGAATGTAGAGTAGAGGATGGTATATACTTCATTGGAACTGATCAAACAAAGATAGTTGCTATCAGACAATTCACAAGGATCGTGTATTTCCCTTATATGCACTTGTGTTGCAGACATTGAGTTCTTAGGTGGTCATAACCTTGTTTGGGTAGTGAGCCTACTCTTTTCGTTGACTCCTAACAGGGTCCATCATACAACTGATTCACCCCCCCCCCCTCCTCTCAGTTGTATTGGTGGATTGTTATTTCTAACATGTATATATTTACATTTTTTAGTGTAGCTTTTCCATTTATGTCAAAGGGGGAGTAATATGTGTGAAAAATGTATAGAAGAATGTATAAGGGGTATATAGACAATAGATTGGCATTGGACACTTAGTCATTTTTCACTAAGTGTTGCCATCAATGCCAAAGGGGGAGATTATTGGCAAGTGGTCTAATGAGAAATCATATAGGTTTTAATTTATGGAAACACTACTTATTGGCATGGTTGCTTGGAGTACAATCTAGTTTTGGATATTATATTTGGAAAAATGATTAAGTCCAAGAAGTAGTTGATAGGGTACAGTTGCACAATTTTGCCTAGCGAGCATAGAATGTGAAGAATGAAGTCATGCAAGCTTATAGGAATGTATTATGAGATGTAGTAGACCTTCAGTTAAGGTTTCTTGTATTGTGGAGTTGATTGGAGAGAGTTACAACTTGATGTGGTTACGCAAAGACACTG
This sequence comes from Chamaecyparis obtusa, assembly GCA_027943335.1. Taxonomy (NCBI): domain Eukaryota; kingdom Viridiplantae; phylum Streptophyta; class Pinopsida; order Cupressales; family Cupressaceae; genus Chamaecyparis; species Chamaecyparis obtusa. The sequence goes on from BSBK01006802.1 coordinate 85,288, forward strand.
TAGCAGTTTAACAGGGTAGACAGGTGGTCATGATGTCTAAGCGAGTAACATGTGGATTCCAGAAGTGTCAATTTAGGTTTGGTTTGGGTCCTACCCTATCTTTGTCAATATATGATCGTCGACTATGTATTTTCTATTTGGTTATGTGTTGGACACATTTTGTGATGTAAATGTGAGCTAACTGGAAAGAGTATAAATGTGAAGATGTTTTGAGATGTGAAGTGGTGTGAACAATGTGTCAATGTATTGGGATGTCAAAATAATGTAGAGGATGTTGCGAGCTATTACTAGAAATTCTTTGGCATAACAAATGTTTTTATAGTTCACTTATGTTACTATAAAAGATCTTTTGTAATACTGGATAGTGAGTCTTTGTAAGAGCAGTGAGTTCCTTGTTTTACCCCTAATAGGGTATGCATCCTTTAACAAGGATTTGTACTAATGTAATAATTAGATCCTAATAGGGCTAGGTCTCCTAACAGGGACACTATAATTTTAGTGCATTATTTGTGGGTACCATCCCCGCTGGGTTTTTCTCTTAACTAGATTTCCTCATTAACAAATCATGGTGTTATGAGTTGTTTACTTTATGTGCATGTTCTATTTATTTCAGTAATTGCATGGTTAAGTTTGAATTTGTTAAGTATGATAATAAAGTGTTGCAATATTGATTCACCCCCCTCTCAGTATTTCTTAATCCTAACAAAACTTTATTCATCAATCAACTTGTTATACCCTTATAGTTGATACCCTTTATCAATGAGGTCTCAATGGAACTCTCCTTAGGTGTCTTGAACATGAAGAATCTAAAACTAGCTTAAAGGAAGTTCATGAGAGTATTTGTGGATCTCATTAAAGTGATCTTACCCTAGCTAAGAAACTCATACAAATAGGGTATTATCATCCGAACATGGAGAAATACTCTTTTTTGTTTGTCAAATAGTGAAAAAAACCAAATCCATCTATCATCCTCTAACGAACACATATTCATTGTCACAACTACAAAATACTTTACCAAATGGGTTGAATCCATACCACTTGCTACTACAACCAACACACATATTTCCATGTGCATCCTAAATTACATCATATGCAGATATGGAATGCCCTTTTCCATTGTTATGGATAGTGAAAAACAATTTAAAAATAATGATGTCGATGAATTATGAAAGATATTTCATATCAAATGACATTTCTCCTCTATCTACTATCCTCAGGGAAATGGTCAAGCATAAGCTTCAAACAAAACTATATTGAAAATATTAAAGAAAATAATCAATGATTTGGCTATGATTGGCATGTCCAACTCAATCTTGCCTTATCGGCATATTGCACTAGCATCCATACACACACTATATCTACACCATATGCACCTGTGTATGGATCAAAAGTTGTTTTACTTATTAAGATTGAGTTGCCTTCACTCAAAGTGTCTAATTGGCCAAGATTAGGGAAATGTTATCATGTATTTTTCTATTGTGTTTTAAGACTTTATTGTTAAGTATGGTGTCTCATGATAGTCACCAGAAACTCTTTTTCTTGCTTTAGGTTCAAGCCTTTTAATTTTGATAGTATCGTATGATGGTTTAGACCTTACCTGTTTTGATGATAAGCTTGGTTTAATAGAACTATAGTTATCTTTATGAAATTCATTATGAATGGATGAAGTGTGATATAATTTCCTACATCCAAATGATTCATTTTCTTACAACCACATAGTGTATGTATGATTAATTAGGATTAATGTAATCTATGACTGGATGTGAAATAAATGAGTTGTATATCCTATGCTACTAACCTCTTTGTGAATGAATAAGTCAATAGGAAAGGAGGAGCGAATTCAACAAATTTATAGAAAGTATGTAGTAGATGTGGAAAGACTAGTTCAAGATATCATAAAGAGAAGAGTAAAAGTTGAAGTGAAGTTCCAACTAGGTCTTCTGATTCTTTGGTTGAATTGGTTAAGTTGTCTTTATTGATAGAAGATCTAGGCACTCAAGTTTGCAATATTATCTCCTGTGACTGTGCATGGTAGAATTGTTCCTCCTTGTTGAGTGAATTCTCATGAACTTAATGTAAATTAATGCCACCATTAATGAAAAGGAGTGGCCAATAGTAGTTTTAGGTAGTCAGTTAAGTTAGGTGTATAAATAAGTTATACTCTTCTACGAGTAGCGAGTAGAAATAAGTAAGGAGTAAGTAGACATAAATTAAATAGTTATATTGTTATGCTATTATACTTTGTTTTCAACAATATATATTGATTTCAGTTCCAATGTGTAATTAATTCCTCTGTTATAAATAAAAGAGAAAAGTTTATGTTGACTTCATATATTGTTAGTAACTTGGCTTCACTCACCCAAGGGGACCCACTTGGTGAGTGAAACTTAGAAATTTTCCTTCTTTCCTAGTTAGTATTCAGACCCTTTCCTATTCCTACAACCACTTGGAAATAGACTTAGTGACTGTGCCTGCAACCAAGGCTGACAGAGTAGTTCCTGCCTAAAAAGTTTGAATTTGTTATTTATTGTACTTTGTTCCTTATTTTGATAGGTTAAGAATTAAATTCCAACATTTAATTTCTACAATTTTACTTATGAGTTGCAAAGTATTCAAAAGGAACTTAGTGCATATATCTTGCTACACCATTTTAAGTCTACATCCCTACTCCGAAATTTAAATGCACCTTAAATAGGCAAATATCTGCTTAGTGGGTGTCTAATCTTTAAGTATGGGAAGTTCTCCTAATTATTAACCTGTTCGTGAGGCCAAAACTTTTGGCATCATTTTCGGGGATGGTGTCAAGCTAAGAACTTAATGAAGTCTTTAGTTCAAGTTTTCAGTTCAAGATTTGTTTCATGTTTATCCAAGTTTTCTAGTAATTCATTTTTAGCCCAAGTTAGTTGTCAATAAAACCTATATCAGTAGAAGAAGACCAAGGGATGATTTAGGAATATCTCTTCCCAATAATGCTAATATCTAGTTAGGAGAAATCTTTGGTTACCAAGAAGAATAAGAAGAGAACCCATTTGTTGATGATGTGCAGATTTTACCAACAACCTCATCATCCTCAGAAGAAGAAGACCCCTTTGGCCTGAACATTTTTGAGGAACCTATTGACGTGAATCCTTTTGGAGAAATCTTGGCCAACCTCCATCTTGATCCTCATAATCAACCACTCAAACAGACAAAGTTAATAATAGGCTAGCTTTAGTCATCTATCAACAAGGAGGTCTATCAGGAGGTCAAGCTTGAGGTCCACCAAGAATGAAAGCTCCTCCCACTTTCCCATTTCCTATCATTGATCAACATGATAATAACAACCTTAAGAATATTCTAGCCTCAACTCTTCCCAAATTCTATGGCCTAGTCACAGAGGATCCTAACACCTTTCTCTTTGAGTTTGACACCCTTTGTACGAGTTATCGCTATACCACTGATGCCCATAGAATTAAATTATTCCCTACAACTCTTAAGGATTCATCCTTAAGATAGCTCATGGGCTTAGGAAGAAATGTTGTGAATGATTGGGGAGAAATGAAGGATGCTTTCTTGACCAAGTACAAAGAATACTGCAAAGAAAACAATTTAAGAGGAGATGTTGGCCTAACATGGGAAAATCCAATGATATTGGTGTTTCAAGAATAGAGATCACTAACATGTTTTCTAACTTCTAGCACGATATAATCAACAACATGAAAACTCAGTTAGACACCATGAAAGTTAAAAATAAACATGAAGAGGCTAAAGCTATGTTTGCTAAAAATTTTCCCCACTGTAGACAGAAAAGGGATTATAGATATAAACCAAGTGGCTAACTTGGAGGCTAAGAAGATTCCCACCAAGTTCAATCAAGTCCTAGGAGATGATGGTAAGGTCTTATTCATTTCTCAAAGGTGTCATGGGCTTGAAGACAATGTATGCCACAAGATCCTTTAAATTTCTTTGATCCATTTTTAAATTCTTTTGGCAATCAGTGGCAATCACCATATCATCCTAATGTTGGGTATCACCAGAATCAACCCTAGAGTAATTCCCAATAGTCCCACTGGTCAAGCTACCGAAATCCTGCATGGAAATATCATCAACCCAATTGGCAGCCACCACTGATGTAGTTCCCACTCATAGTTGACCTTCTGAAATTATTGTCGAATCCTTTTAGTCCATTTTTATGTATATGCTAATTTATTTAGCGATGCTTGATTTCATGACATCGCTTAATGTTGGATTTATTTATCATGATTTATTACTTAGTTGAGACATTTCATGCATTCAGTTGATGGTTATATTACTTTCATGATGCTTTATATACTCTTAGTTAGTGATTATAGTCATTTTCATGATGATGTCAGACTATGTGTTTTCAGTTGACGATTATAGTATCTTCATGATGATAGAATTCATATGTTAGGATATGATGATATTTATATTCATAATTTACTAGTGGTACTTACCCCATACTTTCATGTGTATGGATTGCATGTGTTTTTTATATTTCTATTTGTTGTGCCTGATGTGGTTGAGGGACGAAGTCATAGTTACTTGTTTGCAATATCCACATGATCAGCTAATCCCCATCATTGTTTGTTATATATTTATACATGTATGTACATTCTCATCTTTTATGCAGGATTTCATGTACCGAGCATCAACTTCCCTGAATTGCCAGGATGAGCGTTCCCTATTACAACATCTCAATGGTAAGAAGGGGGGAGATAATAGTAGACCCAAATCCCAACCTAAACCATTTATTTCCCTAAGATAATGGGCAAGATTCTTTTGATTACCCTTCGAATTCATCAAGTGATGTAAGTTCGCGAGCCCTTTCCTTGAGTATGCTTTCTAGTGTCTTGAGTTATTTGGTTTGATTCATGTTGGTGTGATGTGAGTTGATTTGATTTTGATGGTTTAATGGTTGAGTAGAGTATGAGATCTATTATGTGAATTAAATAATTAACCCTTGTCGAGTTATAGAAATATTGAACTTGAGAGTGTATTTAATTAATAAAAATTAATTAAATACCTTTGTCAACTAAAAAGATTTAATAAGAGGCCTAAATATATAAAAGGGAATTTAATTGGTTATAAAATTCAAAAGGATTAAAATAAAGGTTATAATTATTAAAGTTGATATTTAATTATCAATTATATTAAGATATTAATTCTAAACTTAAAAAGATAAAAGAGTTTAATTAAATACTAAGCTTGAATTTAATTTAATTAAGCAAATATAATCATGCATATTAATAAATTGATTATTTCATGGTTATTTATGCTAAATTTATTTTTTATTATTAAATTATAATCATGCATATTATATGAACATCAATTAAAAGAATTGATTGGTCAGTTATAAACTTAGAGGTCAAGTTAAGAGGCTAAACAAAAGATTAATTACGAAATAAATATTTATTCACAATTGCATGTTGAGTTAATTGGGGTAGGGTTTTTATTGGGAAACCTAATTGGGTTCATTTATTAAAAGTCTTTTGGGAGTCATTTTTGGAAAGGGAGGAAAGAGAAATTTTACAGGTTTTGGAAGGTTGCAATTTTGGAGACGAAATTTGGAAATGAAAGGATTTAGTAAAAGCTAGATTGGATGGATTTTTGATTGAAGAGTTTTGCTCGGGTCTTCACATATGGATTTCAGGTAGGAGTTTGGAAACCCTTTGTGTTTTGTGAATTTTCCTATTCTATCAAAAAAAAATTCTACATCATGTCTGCCATATTATAATGGAGGTTTTGTGTGTTTTAGTGATGTTGATTAGATTGGGTGAATTTGGTGTTCAATCGATGTATTTAATTAGGGATTATAAAACAGGCTGAATAGGTTAGTAAACCCTAGATTTGGTAGATACGGTTGAATTTATTAGAAAACCCTTGTGCATTAATTAGATTGTTGATTTGTCAAATCGTTAATTGCATATTATCAATTACAAAAAAAAATTAAATCAACCTTAGGATCTTCATTTGGAATATTTTTAGATTCAAGGAAATTAGGGGTTCTTTTGGCATTAAGAAAAAGAATAAATAAACTTTAAAAAGAAAAAAAAAGTGTGCTTTCGATTCTAGTTAAAATATAATTATTTATATATATAATTAAAAAACACATATATGAATAAATATATTTGCAAAACTATATAAAAACTATATAATTATAAAATAAATCCTATATAAAAAAAGATTTTATTATTTAAAAAAAGGTTCTAAAAAAAATTAAATTTATTGGGGGGCGGGGGGCCCAGACCCCACCCACACCACCCTTGGCGGCAAGGAACTATCGTAGTGGGCCCTGTCGCAGCAAGCCCTGCACTACGACAGGCCAGTCTGCCAACAAAAAATTGTACCTGTCGCACAACAGGACTGTTGTTGTAGCAGCTAGGGGAGGGTAACCCCCCCCCCCCTCGCCCCCTTATAAAATACTTAATATATATTTTTAAAAAAGAGTAAATTTTGTTTTATTTATTTTGCATTAAAAATTAATTTAATTAAATATTAGTTATTATGATAATAATTTTATTTAATCATTGATAATCTAAGTTAATTATTTGGAAAATTATATATAGTTTTTATTTAAATATTTTTATTTAATAAATATATTTACATGCATATTATATACGTGTATATGTTTTTATGATAAGATTCATACATTTCCTCTACTAGTTTTTTAATTTAACTTCTAAATAACTATATTAGTTTTTTTAAGTAATTATAATTAAATAAACCAATTTATATAAAGGATTTATAAATTGATTTATTAAGTGAATATTAATATTTAATTATATTATCTAAATTAGTAATTAAGATTAATAAATTAATTTATATAAAGAATCTTATAAATTAATTTATTTAACAAATTTGTGAATTTGTTATTAATCAAATTAATTTAGTAAATATATCAGCGATTGTTGTAAATCTGGTGTTCATATTAATAAGTTGTTTATTTCTTATGTCTTGTGTGGGATTAAGTGTCCTAGTGGGATATTGTCCTGGTCACGATTACTTTACCCCAACCTGGATTCTTGAGTTTTTAAGACCTTTCATGAATTTGAGTTTGAGGATGGTTATGTGTTTTCGAGTCTCAATCATTTTGTCATTAACCAATCAAAGATGACGACCATTTTGTTGCATTATGATTTTTCTACTTGGTCACCTTGTTCATTTGATGGTATCTTTTTGTGGTTTAAAAGTTGAGTTTGATGACTTATGTTTTACTCCATGACCGGAGATGTCTAGATGATGTGGTCTTGAGTGGTTTCATGATTTATGTATGCGAGGTGGTTTATCATTATATGGTGATATCCATTATGGGATGGATGACCTATACTATGTTCCATTCTGAGATGGACAGATTGATCCTAGTGTAGGACAAGTTATTTCTATGCTCCAACATTATTTTGATGGATTCTTGTGACTTCATGATTTATGAAAAGTATGTTTATTATTTTGGTTTTATTTTGGCTGAGAGCATTAGGGTAGTTTATCTAGATGTTAGAAGGGAATTGGCATACTTTGGAGGTTCCGGAGCCCATAAGTGGTTGTTTGGGTATACCTAGTGAGTTACTTAATACAATGATAGTACAATGCATTAAATAGAGAGATTTAAAATGAATTAATAGGATAATCCTCACCCATGCCTTGAGTGCTAGTAAAGGCTAAGGATGGGAGTGGGAGAAGATGCTTTCCTGTCTAGTGGTGATGGTGAGTTCTAACATGATTGGTTATCCTTGTCTATATGAGAGGATTTCTGGTTCCGCATGTGATCACACTTGGGAGTCAGAGCCCAGTGAGATCATCCCAAGGGGTTGACACATGTGATGACACTTCACTGATATCATCTTGGATTACCTACATGTGGGTTTACCTTTTTGAGTTAGAGATCCTTATAGGATTCCTTGCTTAGGTCTACCTTGTATTCCTTGTTGTTTTGATACCTGGATGGGGTCTATTGTTATCTCCTCAGCATGGTGAGAGTGGACCACTTAGGTTCCATGAGGTTAGGTCGTAGTTATCTTTTTTTACCATTTGAGATTCCAACGTCCTAGTACTGGTGTTGGATGCTCCTTGTAGTTGTTGCTTCTTATTTGTTCTTCTTCTAGAGATATGATCTTATCTTTTATGATGTATTCTTGCATTCATGTATCTTGTATTGATTGTTACGTCTGGTAGAATATGTGTGTCTGTGTGTGTATCTTGTATTTTGATATTGCTACATACCTTGTGACATGTGCAGAGGATGTTATTGCATTTGGTATCATTGGTGGTTTCACTTGTAACATTGTATTATTTCTATGAGATGCAGTATTTGTATGATGTAGAGATTTTGTATGAACATTGTAATCTTATAATTAAATGTGGGATGGAAAATTTATGGTTATCAAATTGTGGTACTTGATTTTGTACTTAGTAGTTTTAGTTTGTTTACATAATTCTACGTTAAGGAAACCTTGAGATTTGTAATCGGAAATTGATATTATGTTTATGTGTGCTTATGGACTTTATGTTATTGCTCATGTTGTTTATTTATTATTTTTTGTAAACACTTAAGAGAAAACAAAAATTGATAAACTTGGTAACATATTTTAGGTTAATTTCTCCTGGGTTCCCTAGCGGGGCATTACAACCGAACAATTGACAATAGACCTAAAACCAATGACAAATCCAAAAAGGTAACTGACAACTATTACCTCAATTAAAAAAATCTTTTTACCCAACCAATACAACAAAGCCAACTACCTAAGTCTCCCCCATTTCCTCATAGACTAGTCCATGAGACATTACAAGCTCAGAAAGAGTATGCTAATGATTTGCTTGATCAACTAAAGCATATATGTGTCCAAATAACTTTGTTAAAAGCTATCAAGGAAGTACCTACATATACTAAAGAAATTAGGTAAGAATGCATGAAAAACCCTATAAGGAAAAAGAAGGATCCAAAAATTATCCATGTTTTAGGGCATTTATTTGACTTAATGCTTGAAAAAGCTTATATTCCCAAGTATGTTGATCCTGGTAGCCCAATGGTAATAGTTTTCATAAATGGAGTCAAATTGATGAATGCATTAGTTGATCTTGGGGAGGCTATTAATTTTATGACTAAGGATATCAGTGTTACAACTTGATATTACAGGTATAAGAGCTACCCCAACTATCCTACAACTTGCAGATAGTTCTACAGTAAAGCCTGATGGCATGGTAGAGGATTTAGTTGTAACCTTGGATTCATGAAAATATCCAACTGATTTTGTTATCCTATCACCAAAGGAAAATTTGGGAGGGTATCCAATTATCCTAGGAAGACCATGGTTTACTACTATAGATGCCTTTATAGCATGTAGGTCTAGGAGAATGACCATCTCAAATGGGCTCTCCACTAGTACAAAAACAACAATATATGACCAAATAAACTACCAAAAATTGTAGATAAATGACCAAATTCGGTCACTTGACCAGTGGTAGTTTATTGTCGGTCATTTATCTCGTGACCAAATTTATGACTAAACTATTTTAGTCATTTATTTGGTCATTGATTTGGTCATGTATTTAGTCATTTATTTGGTCATTTGGTAGTTTATTTGGTCATTTATTTGGTCATTTGGTCATTTGGTAGTTTATTTGGTCATTTATTTGGTCATTTATTTGGTTGTTTATTTGGTCATTTATTTGATCATTTATTTAGTCATTTATTTGGTCATTTATTTGGTCATTTATTTGGTCATTTATTTGGTCATTTATTTGGTCGTTTATTTGGTCATTTATTTAGTCATTTATTTGGTCATTTATTTAGTCATTTATTTGGTCATTTATTTGGTCGTTTATTTGGTCATATATTTAGTCATTAATTTAGTCATATATTTAGTCATTAATTTAGTCATATATTTAGTCATATTAGGGCACGATGGAATCGAACCATCATCCTCCTACTTGTAAAGTAGGTGCTCTTCCATTGAGCTAGTACCCTTTAAAGAATAATCATACCATGTATACTAGTACTTTCCACTAAACATGATTTCAAGTTTTTTCATCTATAGTTCAAGGGTAGAAAAGCTTAAGGGGAGGATGACTAGTGATACTTTAAACTCAATGGTGAAGTTATTCAATGTGCAATATAAGAATGAAGTGAATGCCGCCATTGGAAAATACATTACATGTGGCTTGTTCCCCTTATTATAATGACAAGCATATATCTTTAGGGGAAACCAACCACATTAAATAGAGATAAAGTATGTACCAATGATCATACCTTCTACATTTTCACTCCTAATTAACCCATCAAAAGCTTTACTACTTTAGAAGTCCACACTACTGATCATACCTTCTACATTCTTGCAGCTACAACCATATAAGCAATCCTCCATTAAGGTAAGTCGAGCGGAAAACCTAAAGCCCTGATTCTATAAACCAGGGCAAGATACAATAATTCTACAAATTATTCTCATATCCAACCTTATCCATATTTGAGGATCATAATTGTCATATCCAATTGTATCCATATTAGAGGATCATGAAAAATAGTTGTAATATGCGCACTTGCACGCATGCACAACTGTACACAAGGAACATGCATGCACACACACACACAACCATACCCTAGGAACATGCACATACACATGTACATACCCATACCCAAGGAAAAAATTACAATGCCTGCATACCCAAACCTTGAACCTGTATCGGTCCCTACCAATTCTGACAGCTTATATTTTACTGCACAGCAAGGCAATGGTCACCCCTAAAAAGGCAACCACTCTTCAGAAAGAACATGCACAGGTAGCTTGGACTGATATGTTCCTGATTGACACAAAACAACTAAGTTTTGAGGGTGAATAAAAAGAAAACAACATTGGTGAGTAGTTGTAATAAAACTGAAGTAGCTAAACTATTTTATTTTTTTCAGTTCCCTATTTCTTAGCTAGTCAAATTAGGCAAGCCTGATGTTTATAGATTTTTATGGTCATTGGTTGTATATAACTAGCCATTAGTGGCCTCAATGTCTTCTTGGTAGTGTCTCATGTTTAGTTTTTACTTTTAATGCTTTTGTACTGTAAACTTCTCAATGATTTGTTAAATACATAATTGTGTATGAGTTTCTGTCAAACCACCCTAATAAAACCCCACTATTCTATCTAAATAAAAAGGTGTGCATCTCCAAGTTGTAGTAAACAAAGATGCAGAAATGATATTTGCCTCCTACATATAAAGAGGAAGATGGTCTCATTCCCAATTAAAACTGAGAAATTATATAACTTATCAGTTATCACCCAGCTGGTTTTGTATCCAGGTTTTAAAACATGATAGTTATATACTAAAACAATCCTTGACAGTGTTAATAAAAGTACAAACACAAAGAAAGTCACACTTATCCCCAAAGTAGAGATGGAAATGCCACGTACCTCAATGGCATCAACAACAGGTAGTTTTCATATCAAATGTGATTTCTTCAAATGTGTCATCCAGAAAATAGATGATTTTTGTTAGTTTTTTGCCAGTCAATAGAGCTTCTATCTCTTCACATGTAGGTATATTCTGTCTTGGCCTAGCCTTGACAAACCACTTCAAAGCATTCCACATATTCATAACCAGGGTATGGACTTTGGGATTGATACTAGGAGCAGTGGCAACATCGTGGACATATTCAGACAAGTATGTTGCAATATCTTTTCCAGGGGGCATTGCAGAAACACCTAGATAAACCTCACACAAATTCAATCAGTTCAATCAATCAACACTTGAAACAAGAAAATTGAGAAGGAAAGTGCTACTTTCTATTGATAATAATTATTAATTAAGGAGTTTCTGTTACAAATCTAAAAGTATGCTTCTTGAAAACTGAAAAACTCATTGAAATCTGAGTTTCAATACAACTATGCCTTTGTTTATGCAAAAATAGTAGAAAAGAAAGAATTAGAGAGAAAGGAGATCCAAATTTTCCTTAAGAAAGCCTCAATCCTCACTGAAAGATTGAATTGAAGATGACCTTGAAGTCCCACTCGAATGAACTGAAAGTGATCCCTTCAAAGCTGCTCCAATTGATAAAAATATATTCTTGGGGTCGTACATGATTGAAAATGATGCAAATTGGAGGTTAAAACTGACCTAAACTATAGTTTGGTGGGCCCAAAACTTGTCTTGACTAATGTATAACTAATGTGGGCTATTAAATTGAGGACTAAATGCTGCAAACTTCTCAAAATTCCTCCTTTTTAGGCCTCGAACTGATGTAGCACTGATGTATTGCATTGGTTAACTAACTGACATGCTTAGTATTGTTGTTATCTACTCTCTTGACTGCTACAAGGATTTCTAAGCTATCTCTTAACACCTATGGATCCTCTTTCACCTACTGTAGGTTATCCTCATTATCTATGATTCAAAAACCCTTTTGAATCTATTACTGTGTTGGATGAATCTAATATATTGTAACACTATCTTGATAACTGCATTCTTACTATTTTTGACATTCTATTTGTTGATCACAGTCCCTTATGTCTATTTGGTCATTGTTTTGGAATTTTTTCTCTTTGCAATTTTGTAACATTGTTCCTCACTGTCATTGTCTACCTTACTATTTCTTGCTCACTGCCTTGACATCTCACTGGCTTCCATTGATCATACATCACTATTTTTACATAATCATTGTAATAGCACTATCCTTTAAATAACATCATTGCTTTCCATCTTTAATTCTCTTTACATCTTATTGTACAATGTCCTTACAATATTCTCATCATGGTCTTTGCTGCCTTTAATTACTATATTCATGTCTTTCTACATATGATATCACTATTTTTTATGTATTGGATATCACTGTTTATTCATTCATGCTTTCCATTGTCTTCATATCATTTAACACTTTCATTACATTTACTGACTGTCATTACATTCACTCATTGTCCATTACATGTTCATTTTTGCTTTTCATGCATTATTTAATCTCTAATTTGAACATCCTTGTTCTTGATTAAACTTACTTTTCTTTGAACTCCTTTTTTTAAACTTTTATAAGAAATCAAAGGCTTTATTTATCTTTCAGCATTTTGACAACATAAACATAGAGCACTTGGAATTATTTTCCTTTCTCAACATTTTAAAATCTTCCAAGACTTTGGGCATAAGACCTAGGGCAATATTTTAAGCCATTTTTTAAACCTGAAAGTGAAGCAATAGGCAACATTTATAATTGTCTCTATCCAAAATTATATGAGGACTATGCAAGTTTCCAGATCTTATACCCATATATTTAATTATTTTTACAGCCACTACTAGGCAAATTTACCCAAGTAAACAAAGGAGCATAGGTGACTCATATAAGGAAGTAGTTTGCTTAGTTGTTTGAAAAATGATCACTATAAGAAAAACAATTTCTGCAGATGACAATTATTGATCCAAAATCAGTTGAGGACTATGCAAGTTTTCAAATCTTATATCCATATTTTTCAAATGTTAATGTACCTTAGCTTAGTTTAAGTCGAAATACATTTTTAGCTTATATGAGACAATGGGTAACTGATGTGAAATAGATGACCTCAAATGGTAAAGTGTTGAGATTTACATAATGGAGCCCCAGGTTTAAATCTTCAGGAAGATAACATTACATAATGTGTTTAAATTATAGAAGATATGAAACCCAAAACACTGATGACTTTGTTCAAAGGAAGAACCTAGAAACTCCACAAGGTAAGTTTTTCAACAAAAAAAAAATTGAAATTGAAAGAATTTGTGGGTAATTCTTGTTATACATATGCAAATAATATTTATTATCTCTACATAATGTTTTAACTCAACCAATGTAGAAATTTAAAGACGGATAAAGGCTGGATATGATTTCTATGTACACACAAGGTTGCCTGTGCAGATAGAGTTCTAGGATGCGTGAAAAGTACTCAGCCCAATCTTTTCCCTGCCAAGCAGTATTTGAAGGATAAAGGTTGGATATGATTTCTATGTACACACAAGGTTGTCTGTGCAGATAGAGTTCTAGGATGCATGAAAAGTACTCAGCCCAATCTTTTCCCCACCAAGCAGTATTTCAAGAAGTCATGTAAATAGAAAGTACTTTCAAATTTTACACTTATTTTACTTATTATATGAGCTTAACTTTTTCTACACCCACTTGTGGATATGGAAATTCTTTTCAAGTTCAACCACTGTACAAAAAATGGCACTAACTAAGAGCCTATTTTCTTTATTTATCTCTACATCTCTTTTACTTTAAGGAAAAAAAAATACTTTGCTAAATCCAGGAAATAATTAATGGATAAATTTAGAATATAGTTTTTGAGCAGAGTAATGTAGATGTTTCTACCTGTAAAGAAATCTTCCAGCCCTTCCAACACAAGTTTGCAGCTCTTATACATGAAACTTGTTCTAGGAGTAAAATTTTATTTTAATCTCATTGTAATATTTTTTCACTTTTCTGGAACCGTAGTTGCAAAACTCCTTGGTTACTTGCAAAAGTTGTGACCCAAACATTCTAATAAACTGTCATAAATTTTTTACTTTTTTGGAATCGTAGTTGCAAAACTCCTTGGTTACTTGCAAAAGTTGTGACTCGGACATTCTAATAAATTGTCATAAAATTTAGAAGCAATTTTTTCAAGAACTTAGTAATTTGAACTAAAATGTCACTCGACTTGAATTTAATCATGATATGATAAACTTATTTATTAAAAATAAGCTGGATCAAATAGTGGTTGGCACTAACTATGATTGCCTATAAAATAATTTAATCTGTTATATATTTGACTTCAAAGATTTAGTGAATGAGTAGTCCACTTATTGAATCTTGTTTTCAATTTGTTTTGAGATGCAAGCAATTTGTTATTATTCTGAATATTATTCCTCCAAGTGATCAATCCAACTATTTGATCAAAAAATAAACTTTTTAAAAATCAACTTCAAAATACATCTTCAAACATACCAGAATACATGAAGCACTCTCAACATCTTCTCTAGATACATGAAGCACTCTCAACCACATCATAACATTGCTAGATTTATTTATACAGCACTCATGGTTATCCTTTATGGTTACACAGACAAAAATAGCAGGGTATTTTTAGATTTGAGACATCTGCTTAGTGTGATTTGCATTTGATTTATTAAGCATGGCTTGCAAATGACTACCTCTAAGTGACAGCTTGGAAACAATGGCATACTCCAATCGAACCCCATAGAAAAGAGAGTTCTTATCGAATATTCCAATGTGACTGAATACAAAGTGCAAGAGAGAGCACAATTGTTAACCAAAATTATCGGCCAGTATGAAGTTAGAATTCACCATTTTGTTAAACATTCCCTTCATGAACCATGGCTACCTAGAAATGGGCACGAGTGTTCCTCAAAGCATAAACCCTTTGTGAATGCTCTATTATGCACGCATATCGAATGTGGTAGCATTCTCAAGGTATAAAGTGAGAGCCTTTGCAAAACTCTCTTCTGTTGCACAAAAATGGGAGTTTATAAGGAATGGGAATTGATCAGGTTTAAGCATAGACAAGAGATGCAGGTTCAACATTGGCAAAGAGTGTATAATGAGCACAAATTGATTTATTGCAAAGACCTTACAAACTCCAAAGAAAGTACAATCAACAAGGTAGACTAAGCCTCATCTCTTTTCTTCACTTGCGCAACTTGTGGAATCATGTTAGACGTGCATGCAAAATGTGAAACCAAAGGGCAAGTCGCGGTTTTCTTGACAAAGTCCCTCAAAAGATATCATCACAATGAATGAGATAGAATGATAGCAGGATGTGCACAAAATGGAATTCTTCGAAGGGTGGACAAAGGAGGGTTCCATTCTTCCCATTGATAAACAACGAGAATAATGTAGCCCAGCAAGGTTAAATTGGTGTTCTCTTTAAGTTGAAAGGCTTGCGAGGTGATAGTGGCAGACTATATTTTAAATGTAGCTGGAAGTTTGGGTTTGGGATGGATGTGGATTCTTGCCAATAAGATCATTTGACTGTCAATGACAATAATGTACACAACATTACACTTGCTTACCTGATGCACAATTATTTCAAAGACACTGTAGAAACATCCATCTCGTGCAATGGGATGAATCATGAGACAACCAGCCAACTGCCCCATTGACATTGACAGAAGAAAACCAATTTACAATTTTTCTTTGGATGGAAATGCTTTGAAGGCCATAAAAATTACAAACCAACTCGCACCTACTTTGCTCCAGAACAATAAGGACTTAAATTTTGATCTTTTGAGTCTTCATTATGTTAAGCTTGTCTGCATGAGAAAATGCATAGATGCATTGGAGTTTGCTCAGATGGAGTTGACAACATTTGGAAAGTAGGATAAATATGTTGAAAATTTAGAATATTGCATGGCACTTTTAGCTTATGAGGAACTTGAGAAGTCACCCATGTTTCATCTCTTAAGCATGCTATACCGCCAAAATGTTTTTGATTCACTAAATCGAACAATCTTGGCACATGACAATCTTCCTAGCTACACATCCTTGCAAAGGCTTGTCCAACAAACTACAGTTGTAAGATAGTGGCTACATCAAGAACTTGAGAAGCTCCTAAATAATCCAAGTCATGGCTTGTGGAGGATAAACATGGTATTTGAATTGTTTGACAAAATACCTCAATTTACATGGATATGCATATAGAATACGGAATCGCAGGGAATGCAAATGAATTGTTTGACAGAATGCCACAAAGACATGTCACACCATAAATGTGATTAAGAGGAGGATTCTCATCAAATATTGTAACTATGAATGCCCTCATAGACATGTATGCAAATTGTAGAAGCATTAAAGAGGCGCATAAGCTATTTGACAGATTGAAATGATTCACACGTTATTATGGTTGGAGATGCTCTGAAAACAAGGATAATGCTCATTAATTGTTTGACAACATGCCTCAAATGAATGTTGTACCATAAGCATCCCATGGTTGCAAAATACAAATGGCACACCCTATTCATTTAACTGAATGGCTTGAAAAGATGTAATCTCAAAATGAAATTAAATGAATCAGTATTAGGAAATTTTTACCAAATGCAATGGGCTCATGAAAAACCAATTCGTGTTGCTTCTACCCTTAATCTCCTTACATGGAAGATCTTAGCTCTTTTGCAGGATATGAGGATTCAGAGAAGATGATGGATTTGTATGCTCATTTAAAGCATGGAATGTGGCATGGTATTAATCAGCCCATTATGTTGGGCTTAATAAGGAGATCATGAGTATTTAATAGTATGGAATGCACAGACATGTGAGTAGACCACATTAGCTCAAACAAAGCATCTGAATAGTTTAACTATCAAACCATGTACCCCCCTAGTAGGGACCTGTGTTCATATGTCAATAATGTCAAATCCTACTTTATATTTAGCCAAGGTACATAAATAAAAAATTATGACCATAAACATCTATCCCCCCAATGTTTTCTTCCATAAGAATCTTCAAAGCGCAGATCCAAACTTGATAGACCCTACCTTGGTGGGGAATTGGAGGGGGGAAAGTCTTAGTATAGCATTTACTACATATTTAATCAACCACCATCAAATTTATTATGAGGGAAAGGTCCTAGTTCAGACCTTGAAAGACCTAAGATATAACAACATAGAGGTCAATGGTGAAGCTGCATATGCATGACTCTATTAGTATGTACCTCACAAAACTCAAGTTCTTGTTGATTAATCACAATTTAATTTTTAGTTGACATGAATGGTTGATACTGGATCATTGTCTTGATTTCTTGTGATCTATTTTAATCCACAATTAATCACATTCAATGATAATCCTGTATATGTATATACATAAATCAGCAAAGATGCCTACTGTTTATATTATTTTTTGTTCCTGCAAAGAGAGTGAGACAGAGTATAGCACTTTGTAGTAAATTGTGTAATGGAATGACAACCTTTGTAGAAAAATAATGCCTAGGTTACAAAAGAAGTATTTGCAAGGACAAGGTTTCTGAGACAATAACAAATGGCTTAAGGAAAACAATGCTGTAGAAGTTGGGGATTATATGGTAATGTATCTTTGGAAATGAAGGTGAAAGCATAAGACTAAAGGAAGAATTATCTTTTGTGACTTTAGTACGACTAGTAAGCTATCTTTGGCAACTATCAAATATTCAGGTGCAAGTTTAACATTCTTAATTGTCATATTACATTACAGAACATGAAACATATATTATGTATCCCTAATAGGAAAACATCTAAATTTTACTTACACATCTTGGTCATTTGAGTATTGCAAAAAAGAAGTAAAAGTGAATTACTTTCAAAGGGCATAATCAACTCATCTAAATGTCCCATTAATATTTAAATATTTGGGTTTCTTTAAATTGAAACCAACATGGAAATAAACATTTAATTTCAAGTTATTTACTATGCTATCATTAAAAAAGATTGTATTTACTTCTATTAGCATCTAGAACTGACATTTGTGGTCATGAATGCAATTGAACATTGGAAGTTAAAACTCTTACATTGTTGTACAATAAACTTCAAGTGAAAACAACATCAAATGCAATGACATATATATCAATTCTGAAAGATCTATTCCTAGGAATATCGTGTTGTTTCTCATGCCTGCATGCATGCAAGAAACCTAACTTATGCTTTCAATCCTTATCAATAACTACACTATCCACTGGAAACATATATCATATGTAATCCTTTCATGACAATCTATAGATTATTGATTGTGCATTCATGATATTACTTAATTATTCTTTATGTGAGTATCCATGCCAAAAAACTTTGTACACACCTTATCCCGATGGGAACCAACAACTGCATCTTTTGCATATTTCTCACTTTCTTTCCCACATAAATGAGCGTCTATGAAGTCAACCAATTCATGTATTGGAGTATCAGTCCCTACAACCAATACAAGTAATGAATTTTTGATTCAATATCACATAAGCACATAAAATCACCATTAAAAATAGAATGAAGAAACCTTTGACTCAAATTAAAAAATTCTCCCCAAACCCAAAGATTGAAACAAAATATGAGAAGCTTCTGCAGGGAAAGGAAAAGTAACATTATATTAAACTGAAATAAGGACAAACAGAAATTGAGTGATTAAAAGTTTACTGCATGAGAGTCAAAGTGTAAAAATTTGAGGAAAACATCTTTTTTTCAACTACAATAGTAGTTAAAACATAAATCACTCCATTGTTTACCACTTAAGCTATTATGCCTATCTTTAGTGTTTTCCAATATCAAGCCTATAACAACATATGGCATAACTAACTTATGTCCAGCAAATGAAGAATTTTTGGGTACAAATGTAACAGGTCTGGCCTCCGATAATTGAAAAATCAAGTATGATTGTTCATGAGAGATATATTTATTTACATTTACCTTCTGAAGTTCACTTATTCCAATGCCATCACCCATTTAGCATATAGAAGGCATCTGCATTTATCTGTGTTTTGACTAGTCTAAAATAAACCATTGACAAAGAAACAATATCTACTGGAATCTGGCATCTGGCTTCTGAGTCATTGATGTCATTTTGAAATAATATGAAATATAGAAGATTGGTATAATTTTGATTGAAAAGGGGTGGTATCTTATATTTATGAAGTGTGATTTACAAATGAATAAAAGAACCAGCCTAAGCCAATTATTAAGCTAGATGTTGTTTGCATAACAATAATTTGAACATACCGGCCTCTTGGTACTCTCTTGGTGCACTCACATAGTACCCTAACCTTTTAAATTATGTTATCACCTAAGAATAGGGATTGCAATGTGATTTTCTAGGATGATTTTATCACTTTTCTAAATCTAAAATTCATTAATTTCATCCTTTGAAAAGCATGGGAAGTGAATATACAAGCATACTTGCAATAGCAGACCTATCTGGTAACATGTATACCTTATAAAGGATTAGCATCTTCAACAGATCCATCTCCACTCACTCAAAAGAGTCTACTGTATCAACACAGACAATTTTCTTACTAATTTCATTTGTCATACTTTTCATCATGTCATAATTAACTAATTCAACAAAATTCCATGGTATCCTAAGGAAATCATATTGTTGTCTCAATTACAGTGTTTATGGAGTAGAAATGCTTCTTATATTATATCTCTAACCATCAATTTGATTCCTTTCATCCCCACTAGCTTGCCCAAAACAAAACTGCTACACATCTCTTTAGCCTTGTATAGGGGATTAGAAATTCAGATTACTCTTTGTTTAATACATTTTCATTGGTCAATTATAAGAGTTGAACCAAATGGGAACTTAAGACTCAATGCTTTCTGAACTTTATATAAAGAATATATTCACTTTTCCCTCATTGAATGCATTAGCAACCTCTACGAAAGTGTCCAAATAAAAAATACCATCTTTAACAAATGGTTGACTGAATGGAGGAATTAAGGACAAGTCATTAGTGTTGTGCCTTGCACACATCAGGGATAACTTTAAGAAACCCCCTTTTAGGAAAAAGTGTAAAGTCCTGGCGAATCATACATTATTTTAGTGGTGAATCGTACATTAATCTAGGGGAATTTTTTTTTTCAAATCCACGATTTTTCATAGTTTGTATTGGCGATTTTTCCCCCCCGATTTAAAATTTCATAAATTGTTGGCGAATAATTTTCTTTTCAAGTAAAAAATTATAATATTTGAGGCGAATAATTTTCTTTTCAAGTAAAAAATTATAATATTTGAGGCGAATAATTTTCTTTTCAAATAAAAAATTATAATATTTCAGGCGAATAATTTTCTTTTCAAGTAAAAAATTATAATATTTGAGGCGAATAATTTTCTTTTCAAGTAAAAAATTTTAATATTTGAGGCAAATACTTTTCTTTTGAAGGGTGAAAAAATAATTTTATTGGCTAATCATTCGTTAATTATGGAAAAATAAATAAATTATTGGTGATTTTCAAAAGATGGGAAATAAGTAGCCTAACCTAGCATACCTAACATACATAAATTATTGGCAACTGGCAAGTGATGGTTTAAAGACGTGGTTGTTTGACCTTATATTATGGAAGCATAATGTATTATTTGCCACTACCATAATCTTTGCCACTACCACTGTAATTATGTTAAATGTATTATTTGATAACTCAGACCGTCTGATGATACAAGATCAATGGCTAAGGTTTAATTTCGGCCAACATTTCTTGAAGGAAGAAGAATTGTCGAGGTAGTCACCGAAATGTTGACACGTATCAAGGTAAGTTGTTTGCAGAGTATTAAAAGCACTTAACCGGGAAAGAATTAAATGCCATGTTAGTGATAGAAACATTTTTTTGCTACCACACACCATTTCCCAAATTGTACAGCCGATTTCTGATAGTTTTTTATCGATAGAAAAGATTTACTGCCAGATGTGAAAGATTAAGGACAAAATTTTCAATTCTCACACGCATGTATTTAGGGAAAAGATTTTCATGCAATATTTAGAGGCATATCGAGGACAATGTAATTAATACCATTAAGATAGAAATAATTGATTGGTAAGTAATGATCAAGGATTCAAGGGCTATTTATAAATGATCTAGCTTCATTATTCATCGACATTGATTGATTGTTTGTTTAGGGTCTGCAGTGATGCATTCTGCAAGTAATTTTTTAAAAAAATTTCTAGTTTTACTGTTTTAAGTTTTACAGTCTGCAAGTAATCTAAGATGGACACTCCCATTCGTCTTAGATGCACTTCTGAGGAGGCCCAAAAGGCCTTTCTGGGTTCCTTTTCTGATGAATTTTTAGCATCAATTTGTAAGGATGGTGGGCCTTTCATTACAGAGGCTATCAGAATGGTGTTGGGCTGAGAGTTTCTTGACAATGAAGATAGGTACCGAGTAGCCACGGACATTATGTCCCATTTTTTGGCTTCCCTTCTGGACCTCGGAGGACCGAAGGTTGACATGGTGATGCTGTTGAGGAGGGTATTCAAAGAGGAATACCTGGGGGACGACGTTCAAGTTATTGCCTTTGCTAAATTAGGGGTGGGGATCCCTAGGGCAATTCAAATACCCAAGCTTCTCCTCCCAGGCTAGAATGTGGCCATGCAACCTTTTCTTTTGTGCCTGACTGCTGGGCAATTGAAGCGCCATAGGAAATGGGCGCTGATTGCCAGGGGTTTTCTCCGTAAGTGGTTTGAGCTTGACATAGAGGAGGCTCGAGCAGGGCAATTTGTGTGGCTCGACGAATTCATGCAGCTAATCCTCTCTGCAGAATTCTACACAGAAGGGCGCAATTGATTTTTCTTTATAAAAACTTTTTTTTTGATAAATATTAAAAGCTTACCTTCTACTGGTACTGGTACTGTAGTCATTTAAGGTTTTTTTTTTGTTTATAGACATAGTATCAAGTCGAGAATGTAAATATAATATGTTTATAGACATAGTATCAAGTCGAGTATGTTTCTTTTTGTTTATAGACATAGTATGAAGTCAAGAATGTAAATATAATTTTATGAAAAATACAATGGAAATTTTGCAAGCTTTACCTCATTTCAATTTGTGCTTTGTGTAACCGTGATTGCAATATTTTAATATTTTATACTTCTCTGTAACCGTGATTGCAAAAATGGTTTTTAATATTTTATACTTCTCTGTAACCGTGATTGCAATATTTTAATTACTTGCTTCAATGCTTTATCAGTTATCTGTAGACTAGCTTATCTATATTTATTTTAATATATATAAAATACGCCGACAAATATCCTCCTTCAGATATCTATTACAATTAAACTTCACTAATTGAAACTGTAATTTAATAAAAATTTTAAAATGGTGTCTCCCACATTTAATTTATTACATAGTCTGAAGTACAATTATATCTCTACGAATGAGATTGATGTTTAAATACTTAAATAATTACTCTCCATTAAAAAATATTCACAAATTATAATATAGAATTTGAACATTACTTTTCACATGTAATTTTTTTAACTCTTATTATGGTAAACTAACATAGTATAATTTAAACATATATAAATGAAAAAAACTTATATCTTATATTTATAATTTGTAACATCATAAAATATGAAATATATTTCAACTTACATAATGATTATAATTCTTTCATTTTATTAAAAGATTAAAGTTGTCAAATTGAGTCTCTAAGTTTTTAACAATGTAAAAAATAAATCTAAAAAATATGTATAATAATAAGTATATTTTAATAAATAATCCCATAGAAAATATAAGTTTACTATAAAAAATAATATAAAGGTTATGTGCATAGTTATAAGATAATATAAGATAAATATAATAATAATATAGATAAAAGATGATATAAAAATAAAAATAACTAAAATATAATACTATCATAATGATAATATTATAATAACAATATCTATATATATGTATTTCTAAATATATTATAAAAAATTAATATTAATTAGATGATACAAAAATAAAATCAATTAAAATATAGTACTATTAAAATGATAATATAATAACAATTCTAAAATATATGTGTTTTAAATAAAAGAATGTTTCCAAATAAAATTAAATAGTAATATTGTCTTAAATTAAAAAAAATTAATCACTACAAAAAATAGTACACCAATACCATACGGTACACCAATACCATTCACTGTTGCCGTTGGATTATTATACATCAATGACCGAAGTTGAGTTTCGGGCCGAAAGGGAAAAGAAACCCCATCTTTTCAAACGCGTCTCAGAATCATGACACGTGTCACTTAACACCTCGCACGGTCATCGGTCTACCAACAAATGACATTGAACAGTGTCATTTCAATTTGGTGATGACGTGAGACTGACACGTCTGACTCCTGATGTGAGTCATCCTGACTAGATTAGTTAATGGGACCCACGGTCCACGCGGCCACCACACCATTCACCATTGTCATTGGATGTTTATAGATCAACGACCGAAGTTGAGTTTCAGGCTGAAAGGAAAAACAAACCCTATCTTTTCAAACGCATCCCAGAATCATTACATGTGTCACTAAACTCCTCGATCAACCAACAAATAACAATGTCATTTCAATTTGGTGATGACGTGACACTGACACATCTGACTCGTGATGTGAGTCATCCTAACTATCCTAGTTAATGGGACCCACGACCCATGGGGCCACCAGTACCACACCATTCACCGTTGTCCTTGGATTTTTATAGATCAACGACTGAAGTTGAGTTTCGAGCCGAAAGGAAAAAGACACCCTATCTTTTGAAACGCGTCCCAGAATCATGACATGTGTCACTGCTAAGTTAACACATTGACATAATCACATTCCACTTATAGTTAACAGTGACATTATGAATGAGAATGACATTAATACATTATGAGTCATGACGGGTTAGTTAACAGTGACATTAGCAAACCCATTCCGGATTCATGACGCGTGTCTAGTAACTAGTGGTCCACGATTCCACTCGCATTTAAACTGAAAGTGACACATGATAGGGTGTGATGACTATAGAGTATAGATTGTACAATTTTGGTGCTTTAAGTTTCTTTAATTTTGCAGTTATACTTGGTCTGCAGATTTAGAAATTAGAAAGGGGTTACAATTTACAAACTTACAGCGCAACAAAGTTATGGATTCTTAATTTCTAGGTTGAGGATTGAGGTCCGAGGAAAGAAAAAAACTATAAAGTCTCTTAGCTCTCTGCAAAAATTGAAACTAAGGGCAACGTGAACTTCAACGGGTAAGTGTAACTACTAAAATCCTAAAAATCTATGTCACGCATTTTAAATTTTTCAAGTCTCTTGATTTACGACTTTACTGTTTATATTATATAAAAAAATTTAGTCTGTTAGGTTTTAATTTTGAATCACCCCTGTAGGCTTGTAGCTACAAATACCAAGAATAACACGATGGGCAAAATAATAGAATTCCATAATATGCTTAAAACACCAGGTTTCAGTGATTTATTCCATGATATACATGATCCTGTTATTCATGGAAATAAGGGTATAATGGAGATTAGATTTGCACTTGAAAATAAGTGGAACCATCCAAATAAGGCTTCAAAATTTTATTCATTTAACCCTAGGGTAAATGCAACTGCAAATAAAATTGCACCATGGGAAACTGGGTCGGCACACATGGCGTTACCTCAAGTATTCCCTTGCCTAGAAATTGTTATCCTCTACGCCAAAAATTATGATGAAAATAGAAAAGCAATTGTGAATAAAAATAATCAGGAGGAAATTTTGTCCATAACTGAGAGTGAATTTGCTAGTCTGTTGAACCTAGGGTTTCAACAACAACACTCAAACGTACACATTAACCTGGGAAAGCTGGCAGAGGATTATGAAAAATTAGATGCAAAACAGAGAGATTCTTATATCAGAGGAATAACAAGTGGTTGTAGTCTGAGTCCAGATTATAGGCCTCCTTATGATTATGAAATTTTTGTGCCATGGGCACAGGACAGTATTTCCTTGCTAGCATTTTGTTTGGGATTGGATAGTAACAAACAAGTGGGTGCCAGCATTCTTGAAATGCTTTATCATATTCATTTTGAAAAAGAACCAGTAAAATATTATTTTATTGAGCACATTGTTCGTTGCATGCAAGATCAATTACTAATGATTCAAAGAGGTTTAGAGAAGACATTTAGATTCACAACCTACTTGTGCTATCTTCTCCTAGCAAAGCATCGTGCATTATTTCAGGCAAACAAGCTTTGCCGTCAGACTCAAGGCCAAAATCCAATATATGAGTGGACACCTCAGATAAGGATGATTGATAACAGAAGGAACTACAACAATTTTGTAGACTTCTTTTTGGCACCAATGTACCATAGAATTACAGGCACTCCAATGCCTAGATTGCCTCTTACTTGTAGAAATTGCGTTCAACTCAGAAGTCAACTACAATTGGCTGACTGGTACTTAATGGAAGAGTACACTGTGTTAAGGTTTTACGGTTCATGGGTAGAACCCTACAAACTTCCAATACATGTAACAAAGAGGGTATTTTCATTGGAACATGTACAACAAATGGAGAGCACAGATGTACTCTTTAATGGTCAGCAAAAGAAAATGATATTTCCCTCCTTGCCATTCTACTTTGGAGGGTTCGCATTTGAGAGAAGAGGATTCAAAGTGGCAGAAGCATTTTTTTCAATTTTTCAATTTGATGTTGACAGTCATTGGCAGTATGATCCACTGAACATACTTGGAGCAAGGCTTAAAGACAATGGGAACTCTGCAAGCAAATATCAACATGAAAGTATGCCTTTGATTGAAAATTTTAAAAACATGGACTCCTAGGAGGAGGTCAAAAAATAGATGGAGAAATATGCTACTAAAAATAATATGTCAATACAAGAATTGTCATCACAAATAATGGCATTGCACAAACAGAAAGGAAAAGTGCAGGCCATGACATCATCCAATTTCTACAAGAAAGCTGATAAACCATCTACAAAACGTATTCCAAAAGAGCTAATGAATGAATGTATAGATGCTAGATGGAGTCGAACCAAAATTTCTAAATTTTGGGAAATGAGGAAGAATCTCGGTGAGCCAAAGACCTCTGCAGATCTTAATGAGGTGGAAGAGGAT
Organism: Chamaecyparis obtusa; assembly: GCA_027943335.1. Classification (NCBI taxonomy): domain Eukaryota; kingdom Viridiplantae; phylum Streptophyta; class Pinopsida; order Cupressales; family Cupressaceae; genus Chamaecyparis; species Chamaecyparis obtusa. Next base: position 111,803 of record BSBK01006802.1, read on the forward strand.
ACAATGTTTAATGAATTGTGGAATAAGGAGCATCCAACTGAAGCATATCACAATGGTATTGATGATGATTACGATGACCAGGATTCTTTGAATCCCTCATCCATTACAGCAATTAAGAGAGGAGTTGATGCATCCACCAAACTTCTATATAGCAAAGGGGCAAAAATTGTAGAAAAAATGGGCTACCAAGGTTTTGGTGGTCTGGGTCCCAGTGGAGAAGGGGTTTGGTATGCACCTAAATGATGCAGGAGCATCCTGGGTGTAAGAGCAATCTTGCATCACCCAAAAATATTTTGTTTTTGTATTCAATAAGGGCTATTTTGTGCAGAGCTGCTATTTATGGAAAGTTACTATTTTTGGTAATTTTTGTATGTGCTCAGAATGATCTGATTTCTTTCTTGGAGGTTCATTTTGGTCATATAAGTCTGCCAGTAAAGTTTCATTGCCAGATCAAGTGTATATTGGAAGATATTGAAGATTTTCGGTGTTGGCAGCAGGGTATAAAAACTTTGAACTCAATTTTGAAGGCTTTAGAGGCCCCGGATGAGGTCGAAAATTTGGGTGACGGGCGCTTGCGCCGGACAAGCCTGTAGAGCGCTTCGTGGTATTTTCAAAATGGGGTTATAATAGCCGATCGGGTCAACTGGTGATGACTTATGGTCTTCGAAAGTTGGGCCACCTGAAATGGCGAAAAATAATTTTCTTCAAAATTTTTGTTTAGGTTTCAAAGGTTATCTTGAGCCGACTATGATGTAATAAAACGTAAAATAAAATAATTCTAAGTTTGGTCGGCCTTATTGGCTAAAATTTTGGAACCTTCCCAAGCGGTGGATAATTGCCTATATAAGGAAGGTTGTATTATTGTCTTAGGTAGTTGAGAATAGTTCTCGGTAATAGTTCGAGGCTTTGTCCTACAAAATATTGTAAGGGAATGCCCATGTGGCTTTGCATATTGTAATTCTGAAAGTTTGTAATTCCACATTTGTGGAGATAATAAGAAGCTAATTTTTCTGTTCTTGCATATTATTGTTGTTTCTCTTTTACTGTTATGTGTTTGTGGTATTAAGGGGAGCACCCTTCATCAAGTGGTATCAGAGCAGGAGTTCTTGAGTGTGTAAACAGATCGCCGACTGTGAGGCAGTTTGCACCAAGACCATGGCTAGGGTTTCAGCGCGCATCGCGAAAATGCCTCCACGAAGGGAATGTGGCGGAAGAGCTGGTGTTGTAACACCTGAGGTTAGAGAGCTGTAGAGACAAGTGCGAGCATTGCAAGAAGAGATTCGTAGAGGAATGAATCTTAATGTCAGAGATGAAAGCGAGGATGAAGCCGAAGAAGAATATCAAGAAGGAGAAGCTGAAATTGTGAACCAGGAGGAAGAAAGACCTTTTCGGGTGATTTCCAAAATTGGGAAAAGACCTAAGATTGAGGTTCCTACATTTTCTGGAAATCTTAACCCAGAGGAATTGATCGACTGGATCAATGAATGTGAGGAGTATTTTGAGTATGAAGATGTTGAAGATCTTGATAGGGTCAAATTTGCGAAGGCCAGATTGAAAGGTCATGCGAAGATCTGGTGGCAAGAAATTCAATTGGAGTGAAATAGAAGAGGGAAAGATAAAATCACAAGATGGGATCGGATGGTGGATAAATTGAAGGGACATTTCATTCCTGTTGATTATGAGCTCGACCTACTGAAGAAAATGCAAAGTTTGAAGCAAGCAGGAAAATCTGTTCAGGAGTATACAGAAGAGTTCTATCGACTTCTCATCAGAACAGGCCATGCCGAAGCTGATAAGGAGAAAGTTGCCCGATACCTTAATGGGTTAAGGCCAAGCATTCAGGAGGAGTTGAATCTGGTTCGAATGAACAGTATTGAAGAGGCATACCAGTTTGTCCTAAAAGTAGAGGAAAAGCTGAACAAGAAGTTTGAGAGCAGACAAAACGGAAGAGGTCGCGGTGGACGATCTGGTGGACGGTCATATGGTGGCCGAAATGAAGATCCAAAAAAGAAGGATGAGGCCAGTAGTAGTCAGAATCAGCGAGGAAATAATTCCAATCGCTTCCAGGATCAGAATAATAGAGATCAGAGAGGAAGAGGAAGAGGACAAGGATCTGGAAGAGGTGGCTTCCCTGGAACATGTTTTCACTATGGAGAAGAAGGTCATAGGGCATTTGAATGTCCCCAGTGCCAAGGCAGAACAGACAGGAGAAATGAAGGCCAGGCCAGAGTTGCACATGTAGATGAAGATGCCAGATCATCAAATTCTAAAGATGCTGAAAGAGGAGAAACGTTGATTAACAGAAGAGTCCTGTTGAGTGGTGAGAATGAACCCGAGAAAAGGAGGAGCCTGTTTCGCACCAGGTGCAAGTGTGAAGGTAAATGTTGTGATGTGATTATTGATAGTGGAAGCACTGACAATTTGGTGTCAGAAGAGATGGTGACAAAGTTAAAGCTCAAGAGATAGAAACACCCACATCCATATCGGATTGCCTGGGTACAGGATGACCACAAGGTCATGGTCAATGAACAATGCCTAGTGAAGTTCAAGATTGGCGAATACCAAGATGAGGTATTGTGTGATATCATATCTATGGATGCATGTCATATGTTGTTGGGTAGACCATGGCAGTTTGACAGATGTGTTGTACATGATGGTCATGCGAATACCTATTCCCTGACAAAGGATGGAGTGCGACATAAGCTAAAACCATTGAAGGAGACTGAAGAAAAGGTATGTGGTAATGCAAGGATAACTTTTGTTGATGGAAGAAATTTCCTAGATGGTATGAGGCATGAGCATGTATATTTTGCTTTAATTCCAAAAGCTGGTAAAGAGGAAGTAGAAGATGTTCCTGTAGAAGTTGCAGATTTGTTGAATGAGTTTCAGGATATTGTATCCGATAACATGCCTTATGGATTACCACCAGTCAGGAAGATCAGTCATCAGATGGACTTGATCCCAGGAGCGAGTTTGCCGAATAAGGCAGCACACAGAATGACACCTGCAGAAAGTGAGGAGTTGAACAGACAAGTACATGAACTATTACAGAAAGGATTGATCCGTGAGAGTCTGAGTCCCTGTGTTGTACCAGCGGTATTAGCACCAAAGAAAAATGGAGAATAGAGGATGTGTACAGATTCCAGAGCAATAAACAAGATCACAATCAAGTATAGGTTTCCATTGCCACGAATGGATGATATTATGGACTGTTTGAGTGGAGCTATGTATTTCTCAAAGATAGATCTAAAGAGTGGATATCACCAGATTCGGATCAGAGAAGGAGATGAATGGAAGACTGTCTTCAAGACAAAGGAAGGACTGTATGAGTGGTTAGTCATGCCTTTTGGGCTAACCAATGCACCGAGCACTTTTATGCGGCTCATGAACGAGGTTCTGAAAAAATTTCTGGGTAAGTTTGTCATTGTTTACCTAGATGATATTTTGATCTTTAGTAAGACATTGGATGAGCATATGATGCATATTCATATGGTATTTGAGAAGTTGAGAGAAGAGAAATTGCTGATTAATTTGAAGAAGTGCAGTTTTGTGAAGAAAGAGTTGGTGTATTTGGGGTTTGTAGTTTCAGGAGAAGGTCTAAAAATGGACCCAGAGAAGATACAGACTATCCTTGAATGGCCTACTCCAAGGAATGCTACTGAGGTAAGATCTTTTCATGGTCTAGCTATCTTTTATAGAAAGTTTATCAGAAATTTTAGCAGTATTTGTGGACCCTTGACTGAAACAATGAGAGGGGATAGAAAAGAGTTTAAGTGGACTAATGGGGCAGAAAAGAGTTTTCAATTGTTGAAACAAAAAGTTACAGAAGAACCTGTTTTAGCACTTCCAGATTTTAATAAGGTGTTTCAAGTAGATTGTGATGCTAGTGGTACTGCAATAGGAGCTGTTATGAGCCAAGAAGGTAAACCTGTTGCTTATTTCAGTGAGAAGTTAAATGATGCCAAGAGAAAATATTATGTTTATGATTAGAAATTTTATGCTATAGTTCAGGCATTAAAGAAGTGGAGACATTATCTACTTCCTAAGGAGTTTGTTTTGTATACTGATCATCAAGCTTTGCAATATTTGAACAGTCAAGGAAAGTTGAATCAAAGGCATTTGAAATGGGTTGAGTTTTTGCAGAGTTATACATTTGTTTTGAAACACAAGAGTGGAAAGTCTAATAGGGTTGCAGATGCTCTTAGCAGAAGGCAACTATTGCTGACAGAAATGCAGATTGAAGTGGTTGGGTTCAAGGAACTCAAGAATTTGTATCCAGAGGATCCTGATTTTTGAGAAGCTTGGAAAGCTTGTACAGAACCTGTTACTCTAGACAGGATGAAATGGTTGGATTTCCTCATCCAGGATGATATGCTATTCAGAGGGAGTCAGTTGTGCATTCCATGAAGTTCTATGATGGAGAATCTCATCAAGGAGAAGCATAGCGAAGGATTGGCTAGACATTTTGGTCGTGATAAAACCCTTGGTTTGGTTAGTGAGAATTATTATTGGCCACAATTGCAGCAAGATGTGAAGAAGTTTGTACAGAGTTGCAGAGTATGTCAGATGGCGAAAGGAGTGAAGCAGAATACAGGATTGTATCAGCCATTATCTATACCAGAGAAGCCTTGGGAGGATATCAGTATGGACTTTGTTCTTGGTTTACCGAGGACACAGCGGGGACATGATTCAATTTTTGTAGTAGTTGACAGATTTTCGAAGATGGCACATTTCATTCCCTGCAAGAAGACTAATGATGCTGTTCATGTAGCAGAATTATTTTTCAAAGAAGTGGTAAGACTACATGGTTTTCCAAAGACCATAGTTTCAGATCGAGATACTAAGTTTGTTGGATATTTCTCGCAGACATTGTGGAAGAAGTTGAAGACAGATTTAAAGTTTAGTTCATCACATCACCCACAGACTGATGGACAGACAGAGGTGGTGAATAGGAATTTGAGAAATTTGATGTGATGTTTGGTTGGAGATAAGCTAACAGGATGGGATTTGATTTTACCACAGGCGGAATTTTCATACAATAATTCTGTCAACAAGAGCACTAGTAAATCACCATTCCAGATTGTATATGGAAGTAGACCAAGAAATGCATCTGAATTGAGGAAGATAGATAAAGGAGAAATAAGTAGTGCTGAAGCTGAGGATTTTACAGAACACTTGAAGAACATCCATACGGAGGTGAGGAAGCATATTACCAAGATGAATGCACAGTATAAGGCTAAGGCAGATGAGAAAAAGAGGTATAAGGAATTTCAGGTTGGTGATGAAGTCATGGTTCATTTGCGGAAGGAGCGGTTTCCAGTTGGTACATATAACAAGTTGAAAATGAAGAAGTTTGGACCATGTAAGATATTGAAGAAGCATGATTCAGGAAATGCATATGAGGTAGAATTGCCTAGCGAGCTGAATATTTCACCAGTGTTTAACATTTCAGATTTGATAGAGTATCATGAAGGAGGTCTTGAAGATGAGGTTGCAACAGCACAGTGGAGTATTCCAGCAAGTAGTTCAGATACCAAGGAGATTGAAGGCATACTGGACAGTCATGTTGGCAGAAGCACAAGGAATAGGACATATGAAGAGTATTTGGTCAAATGGAAAGGACGACCTGTTGAAGATTCATCATGGCTAACAAAGGAGGAGGTTAACCATCTTGATTTTCCTCTACACACCTGAGTCGTGAGAGGGTCACTTCTCAAATTACCCCGGGTGTCTGATGCAGGAGCATCCTGGGTGTAAGAGCAATCTTGCATCACCCAAAAATATTTTATTTTTGTATTCAATAAGGGTTATTTTGTGCAGAGCTGCTATTTATGGAAAGTTACTATTTTTGGTAATTTTCGTATGTGCTCAGAATGATCTTATTTCTTTCTTGGAGGTTCATTTTGGTCACATAAGTCTGCCAGTAAAGTTTCATTGCGAGATCAAGTGTATATTGGAAGATATTGAAGATTTTCGGTGTTGGCAGCAGGGTATAGAAACTTTGAACTCAGTTTTGAAGGCTTTAGAGGCCTCGGATGAGGTTCAAAAATTTAGGTGACGAGCGCTTGCGCCAAACAAGCCTGTAGAGCGCTTCATGGCATTTTCGAAATGGGGTTATAATAGCCGATCGGGTCAACTGGTGATGACTTATGGTCTTCGAAAGTTGGGCCACTTGAAATGGCGAAAAATAATTTTTTTCAAAATTTCTGTTCGGGTTTCAAAGGTTATCTTGAGCCGACTATAATGTCATAAAACGTAAAATAAAATAATTCTAAGTTTGGTCGGCCTTATTGGCTAAAATTCTAGAACCTTCCCAGGCGGTGGATAATTGCTTATATAAGGAAGGTTGTATTATTGGCTTAGGTAGTTGAGAATAGTTCTCGGTAATAGTTCAAGGCTTTGTCCTACAGAATATTGTAAGGGAATGCCCATGTGGCTTTGCATATTGTAATTCTAAAAGTTTGTAATTTCACATTTGTGGAGATAATAAGAAGCCAATTTTTCTGTTCTTGCATATTATTGTTGTTGTTTCTCTTTTGTTGTTATGTGTTTGTGGTATTAAGGGGAGCACCCTTCATCAAGTGGTATCAGAGTAGGAGTTCTTGAGTGTGTAAACAGATCACCGACTGTGAGGCAGTTTGCACCAGGACCGTGGCTAGGGTTTCAGCGCGCATCGCGAAAATGGCTCCACGAAGGGAATGTGGTGGAAGAGCTGGTGTTGTAACACCTGAGGTTACAGAGCTGCAGAGACAAGTGCGAGCATTGTAAGAAGAGATTCGGAAAGGAATAAATCTTAATGTCAGAGATGAAAGCGAGGATGAAGCCGAAGAAAAATATCAAGAAGGAGAAGCTGAAATTGTCAACCAGGAGGAAGAAAGACTTTTTCGGGCGATTTCTAAGATTGGGAAAAGACCTAAGATTGAGGTTCCTACATTTTCTGGAAATCTTAACCCAGAAGAATTGATCGACTGGATCAATGAACGTGAGGAGTATTTTGAGTATGAAGATGTTGAGGATCCTGATAGGGTCAAATTTGCGAAGGCCAGATTGAAAGGTCATGCGAAGATCTGGTGGCAAGAAATTTAATTGGAGCGAAATAGAAGAGGGAAAGATAAAATCACAAGATGGGATCAGATGGTGGATAAATTGAAGCGACAGTTCATTCCTGTTGATTATGAGCTCGACCTACTGAAGAAAATGCAAAGTTTGAAGCAAGCAGGAAAATCTGTTCAGGAGTATATAGAGGAGTTCTATCGACTTCTCATCAGAACAGGCCATGCCGAAGCTGATAAGGAGAAAGTTGCCCGATACCTTAATGGGTTAAGGCCAAGCATTCAGGAGGAGTTGAATCTGGTTCGAATGAATAGTATTGAAGAGGCATACCAGTTTTCCCTAAAAGTAGAGGAAAAGCTGAACAAGAATTTTGAGAGCAGACAAAATGAAAGAGGTCGCGGTGGACAATCTGGTGGACGGTCATATGGTGGCCGAAATGAAAATCCAAAAAAGAAGGATGAGGCCAGTAGTAGTCAGAATCAGCGAGGAAATAATTCCAATCGCTTCCAGGATCAGAATAATAGAGATCAGAGAGGAAGAGGAAGAGGACAAGGATCTGGAAGAGGTGGCTTCCCTGGAACATGTTTTCACTATGGAGAAGAAGGTCATAGGGCATTTGAATGTCCCCAGTGCCAAGGCAGAACAGACAGGAGAAATGAAGGCCAGGCCAGAGTTGCACATGTAGATGAAGATGCCAGATCATCAAATTCTGAAGATGCTGAAAGAGGAGAAACATTGATTAACAGAAGAGTCCTGTTGAGTGGTGAGAATGAACCCGAGCAAAGGAGGAGCCTGTTTCGCACCAGGTGCAAGTGTGAAGGTAAATGTTGTGATGTGATTATTGATAGTGGAAGCACTGACAATTTGGTGTCAGAAGAGATGGTGACAAAGTTGAAGCTCAAGAGACAGAAACACCCACATCCATATCGGATTGCCTGGGTACAGGATGACCACAAGGTCATGGTCAATGAACAATGCCTAGTGAAGTTCAAGATTGGCGGATACCAAGATGAGGTATTGTGTGATATCATATCTATGGATGCATGTCATATGTTGTTGGGTAGACCATGGCAGTTTGACAGATGTGCTGTACATGATGGTCGTGCGAATACCTATTCCCTGACAAAGGATGGAGTGCGACATAAGCTAAAACCATTGAAGGAGACTGAAGAAAAGGTATGTGGTAATGCAAGGATAACTTTTGTTGATGGAAGAAATTTCTTAGATGGTATGAGGCATGAACATGTATGTTTTGCTTTAATTCCAAAAGCTGGTAAAGAGGAAGTAGAAGATGTTCTTGTAGAAGTTACAGATTTGTTGAATGAGTTTCAGGATATTGTATCTGATAACGTGCCTGATGGATTACCACCAGTCAGGAAGATCAGTCATCAGATGGACTTGATCCCAGGAGCGAGTTTGCCGAATAAGGCAGCACACAGAATGACACCTGCAGAAAGTGAGGAGTTGAACAGACAAGTACATGAACTATTACAGAAAGGATTGATCCGTGAGAGTCTGAGTCCCTGTGTTGTACCAGCGGTATTAGCACCAAAGAAGAATGGAGAATGGAGGATGTGTACAGATTCCAGAGCAATAAACAAGATCACAATCAAGTATAGGTTTCCATTGCCACGAATGGATGATATTATGGACTGTTTGAGTGGAGCTATGTATTTCTCAAAGATAGATCTAAAGAGTGGATATCACCAGATTCGGATCAGAGAAGGAGATGAATGGAAGACTGCCTTCAAGACAAAGGAAGGACTGTATGAGTGGTTAGTCATGCCTTTTGGGCTAACCAATGCACCGAGCACTTTCATGCGGCTCATGAACGAGGTTCTGAAAGAATTTCTAGGTAAGTTTGTCATTGTTTACCTAGATGATATTTTGATCTTTAGTAAGACATTGGATGAGCATATGATGCATATTCATATGGTATTTGAGAAGTTGAGAGAAGAGAAATTGCTGATTAATTTGAAAAAGTGCAGTTTTGTGAAGAAAGAGTTGGTGTATTTAGGGTTTGTAGTTTCAGGAGAAGGTCTAAAAATGGACCCAGAGAAGGTACAGGCTATCCTTGAATGGCCTACTCCAAGGAATGCTACTGAGGTAAGATCTTTTCATGGTCTAGCTAGCTTTTATAGAAAGTTTATCAGAAATTTTAGCAGTATTTGTGGACCCTTGACTGAAACAATGAGAGGGGATAGAAAAGAGTTTAAGTGGACTAATGGGGCAGAAAAGAGTTTTCAATTGTTCAAACAAAAAGTTACAGAAAAACCTATTTTAGCACTTCTAGATTTTAATAAGGTGTTTCAAGTAGATTGTGATGCTAGTGGTACTGCAATAGGAGCTGTTATGAGCCAAGAAGGTAAACCTGTTGCTTATTTCAGTGAGAAGTTAAATGATGCCAAGAGAAAATATTATGTTTATGATCAGGAATTTTATGCTATAGTTCAGGCATTAAAGAAGTGGAGACATTATCTACTTCCTAAGGAGTTTGTTTTGTATACTGATCATCAAGCTTTGCAATATTTGAACAGTCAAGGAAAGTTGAATCAAAGGCATTTGAAATGGGTTGAGTTTTTGCAGAGTTATACATTTGTTTTGAAACACAGGAGTGGAAAGTCTAATAGGGTTGCAGATGCTCTTAGCAGAAGGCAACTATTGCTGACAGAAATGCAGATTGAAGTGGTTGGGTTCAAGGAACTCAAGAATTTGTATCCAGAAGATCCTGATTTTGGAGAATTTTGGAAAGCTTGTACAGAACCTGTTACTCTAGACAGGACGAAATGGTTGGATTTCCTCATCCAGGATGATATGCTATTCAGAGGGAGTCAGTTGTGCATTCCACGAAGTTCTATGAGGGAGAATCTCATCAAGGAGAAGCATAGCAGAGGATTGGCTGGACATTTTGGTCGTGATAAAACCCTTGGTTTGGTTAGTGAGAATTATTATTGGCCACAATTGCAGCAAGATGTGAAGAAGTTTGTACAGAGTTGCAGAGTATGTCAGATGGCGAAAGGAGTGAAGCAGAATACAGGATTGTATCAGCCATTATCTGTACCAGAGAAGCCTTGGGAGGATATCAGTATGGACTTTGTTCTTGATTTACCGAAGACACAGCGGGGACATGATTCAATTTTGGTAGTCGTTGACAGATTTTCAAAGATGGCACATTTCATTCCCTGCAAGAAGACTAATGATGTTGTTCATGTAGCAGAATTGTTTTTCAAAGAAGTGGTAAGACTACATGGTTTTCCAAAGACCATAGTTTCAGATCGAGATACTAAGTTTGTTGGATATTTCTGACGAACATTGTGGAAGAAGTTGAAGACAGATTTAAAGTTTAGTTCATCACATCACCCACAGACTGATGGACAGACAAAGGTGGTGAATAGGAGTTTGGAAAATTTGCTGAGATGTTTGGTTGGAGATAAGCTAACAGGATGGGATTTGATTTTACCACAGGCGGAATTTGCATACAATAATTCTGTCAACAAGAGCACTGGTAAATCACCATTCCAGATTGTATATGGAAGTAGTCCAAGAAATGCATCTGAATTGAGGAAGATAGATAAAGGAGAAATAAGTAGTGCTGAAGCTGAAGATTTTGCAGAACACTTGAAGAACATCCATACGGAGGTGAGGAAGTATATTACCAAGATGAACGCACAGTATAAGGCTAAGGCAAATGAGAAAAGGAGGTATAAGGAATTTCAGGTTGGTGATGAAGTCATGGTTCATTTGCGGAAGGAGCGGTTTCCAGTTGGTACATATAACAAGTTGAAAATGAAGAAGTTTGGACCATGTAAGATATTGAAGAAGCATGATTCAGGAAATGCATATGAGGTAGAATTGCCTAGTGAGCTGAATATTTCACCAGTGTTTAACATTTCAGATTTGATAGAGTATCATAAAGGAGGTCTTGAAGATGAGGTTGCAACAGCACAGTGGAGTATTCCAGCAAGTAGTTCAGATACCAAGGAGATTGAAGACATACTGGACAGTCGTGTTGGCAGAAGCACAAGGAATAGGACATATGAAGAGTATTTGGTCAAATGGAAAGGACGACCTGTTGAAGATTCATCATGGCTAACAAAGGAGGAGGTTAACCATCTTGATTTTCCTCTACACACCTGAGTCGTGACAGGGTCACTTCTCAAATTACCCCGGGTGTCTGATGCAGGAGCATCCTGGGTGTAAGAGCAATCTTGCATCACCCAAAAATATTTTGTTTTTGTATTCAATAAGGGCTATTTTGTGCAGAGCTGCTATTTATGGAAAGTTACTATTTTTGGTAATTTTTGTATGTGCTCAGAATGATCTGATTTCTTTCTTGGAGGTTCATTTTGGTCATATAAGTCTGCCAGTAAAGTTTCATTGCCAGATCAAGTGTATATTGGAAGATATTGAAGATTTTCGATGTTGGCAGCAGGGTATAGAAACTTTGAACTCAATTTTGAAGGCTTTAGAGGCCCCGGATGAGGTCAAAAATTTGGGTGACGAGCGCTTGCGCCAAACAAGCCTGTAGAGCGTTTCGTGGCATTTCTGAAATGGGGTTATAATAGCCGATCGGGTCAACTGGTGATGACTTATGGTCTTCGAAAGTTGGGCCACCTGAAATGGCAAAAAATAATTTTCTTCAAAATTTCTGTTCGGGTTTCAAAGGTTATCTTGAGCCGACTATGATGTAATAAAACGTAAAATAAAATAATTCTAAGTTTGGTCAGCCTTATTGGCTAAAATTCTGGAACCTTCCCAGGTGGTGGATAATTGCCTATATAAGGAAGGTTGTATTATTGTTTTAGGTAGTTGAGAATAGTTCTGGGTAATAGTTCGAGGCTTTGTCCTACAGAATATTGTAAGGGAATGCCCATGTGACTTTGCATATTGTAATTCTGAAAGTTTGTAATTCCACATTTGTGGAGATAATAAGAAGCCAATTTTTCTATTCTTGCATATTATTGTTGTTGTTTCTCTTTTGCTGTTATGTGTTTGTGGTATTAAGGGGAGCACCCTTCATCACTAAACCACCAGCTGTAGCACCAAAACATGGTCAGAAACTAGGCCTTGGGCATGGAGATCAATCATCAACTGAGTCAATTCCATTCACATTGGTTTCAACTCAGTTAATTCCATCTGTTTCTTCTTCAAATACAGTTCCACTTCCAGCTGTTCCAAGCACTCAGATTCAATCTAAATCAATTGTCACTCCCACAGCTAGAAATATCATTTGTACAACTAAAAGTAGTGGTCCGAAAAGGATATTATATCAATATGTAGATGCAAGAAAGGTTGGTCCCGAAGGTCAAGAAAGTGTAAAGAAGCAAAAGGTTATGACAAGTATTAGTAGTACTACTAGTACAACAGTGCCAATGGTGACTGTGAGTCCAACAATTGCCCATCCTTCAGGACAAAACCCTCAGAATAGTCCACAAACCCCACTTGTAATGGGTCTAGGTGTTGGTAATCCTCATGGTATTGGTGGAAGCTCGTACATCAGTGCAAGTGTTATTTCACCATTCAAACATTCAATTGTCTCACAAAATCCTAATTTTTGTTACAATGAATTTGTAACTAACTATGAAAAATCAAAAAACAAGAATAGACAAAATAGTAAGACAATGAAGATGGAAGCAATTGCTGCAGCTCGTGATGCAAAACCTGCATCCAACAACTTATTAACCACATATGACCTGAATAAAGATATGATGGAATTCATGGTTGTTATGCCCCTAGCTAGAGATAACAATCCACCGGAGAGTCAGTTAGATCCATCTGAATTTCAAGTTAGCACCCTCCAAATGGATTTATCCAAAATTAAAAATGTGGACAAGATAAATGTGTCCAAAATGACCAACCAAGTGGTCTACAGTTCAGTGATGAAGTTGGAGAGAAAGAAAGGAAAGCTTCAGGGCACAATAGATAAGTTAAAGGCAGACTGGAAAATGTAAAGGCAAGTGAGAAAGCAGCAGTAAACAGGTGCAAAGAATTAGAGAAAAGGATAAAAAATTCATCCTCTAGCTCTAAAGAAGCAATTGAACGGCAAGAACATATGGACGCAGAACTGGAAACTCTGAGAGAAAAATTGGAAAAAAAGGGATAAAAAACTTCAGGATGAAAAAGCCTCTTCAGTAAATTTATACAAAAACTTGGAGAATGTTGCACAGGTAAACAATGAGTTAAAGAAAGAATTGGAAAAAAGGGATAAAAAACTTCAGGATGAAAAAGCCTATTCAGTAAATTTATACAAAAACTTGGAGAATGCTGCACAGGTAAACAATGAGTTAAAGAAAGAATTGGAAAAAAGGGATAAAAAACTTCAGGATGAAAAAGCCTCTTCAGTAAATTTATACAAAAACTTGGAGAATGCTACACAGGTAAACAATGAGTTAAAGAAAGAATTGGAAAATGAGAGGGTAAAAACAAAAGAGTGGGAAGAGAAAGCAGAGCAAATAAGAAAACATAGTGAACACCAGTACTCAGAAATGAAAGAAGACCTCAAGAAGGAAAATAATACTATTAAAAATTATGAAAACTTCTTGAATGACCATGTAAATAATACAGTACAGCAAATAAAAAATTACTTCTGGGGGCAAATAAAGACTTCTGCTGATAGGTTGTGTGATTGGTTTGAACTCTATGAAGCTCTTATAGATGTTTTTGAGAAGCTGAAAGAGCAACTTGAGGAGAACAAAAGTTTTGGTCAGAGACAGAAAACTCCAAAGCAGATTATGCAAGAAATCAATAGCATTGCTGACAGGCAATTGGCAAGCAAGAGAATTCAGGACCGCATTGGTTCAATAATAAAGGCGACCTCTGTATTTTATAACTGTCAGAAAATAACATAAGCAGAAGAAGTTCTTGCTTTATTTGGGCCAAAGCTTGCCAAGATGAACAATAAAATAGCCAAATTGATATCTCTTGGTTTACCGAGTCCTGGACCTGATTTGTCAACAACGGGTTTCATTGGAAGAGAAGCTTACAAACAAAAGTTGGAGGACACAATAACCTCTAATTTAGGCAACCTTCCTCAGGACAGAACTCATGAAGGCATTGCAAAGTACATCAAAACATTCACAAATTTACATGCACTAATGGAAGGAACATTGCTTCAAACTCGCTCTTCCAAGTATGGAATTCTGACGAGAATGCAGGTCATTTACCATACCATCAAAAATTTTGCCCTTCCAACTGAAGAAGAATGGAGCATACTACAGAAACTTACAGAATCATCTTGAATCATAGTATGTGAAAGTACTTTTAGTTTCAATCATCTCTATATCTTTCATATTATCCTACATACTACAGTCTAGACTCTAGAATTGAGTTTAAAGTAACAAGTTTGAACTTTGCTTTTTGAACAGGATCAATGTTGTAGTCTTGTAGATGCTATTGCCTATGCTAATTTACTAAACCGGCCTGTCAAATGCAGAAATGTACAACTAAAGTTGTAGAGATGTTGTAGACTTGTACTACTTCTACAACGATTCAATTTCAAGCTGCCACACCATATCATCATTGAGATCGTCGAATTCATCGGCATCAACTTCATAGCTTCCTTGGTTCTTTGATATGTTTTCTTCACTCTACATACCTTTGCTTAACTGATGTTCATCGCTAGCAGTACTAGTGCCAGTACATGGGTCCCGGTCAATGACATAATTGTCTCTGGCATTCCCACTCCCACTCCCACTTTGGTTTGACATGTTGCCCACCCCTCTTCTCTAACATTTCTTCCTCCACAATTTCAGTTCCCTTTCGTAAGGAAAAGTATTGACTTCATACCTGGATGTATAGAGCCTCAAGCAATTTTCCAAATTCTTGCCAAGTTTGTTTCTTAGCTTTGACTTTAGGAATCCCAAAGCACTGAAAACTCTCTCATCCTCCACCGACCCCAATATCATGGTTAGACATAATTCAGCAAGCTTGAAATATTCTGATATTGAATCAATCAACAATTCACTCTCAGCTAGGTTTTTCCAAAGCCTTGTTACCGATCCATCTTCCATAGGGTTCTCCATAAGATTAAATTGTTCCCTCATTGTCCATGAAAAATGAGCTGATTGCTCTCTCAAACGATTTGCATCTAAAATTCCATTTAGAGTTACTCCATCTAACTCTTTGGTTTTGCAAAAATGATCTATCAAAGTTAGTAGCCTACTTTTAAAATCTTTCAGATTGTTCATACGCCAATAATGAGGAAACACAATAGCCATGGATTCCAGTAGTTTGACTGGAGGGAATCTTGCTCTAATCTGTGAGGAAAGATCAAAGGCAATGTGCTTCACTGAAGCTGTTACAAACTCAATAATCTTGGTAATGTCTTTCATTTTAACACTTGATACTCACCTCCTGGGGTTCTTTCCTAGTTCCTCAGACTCAATCCTGGCATTGTAGTGCATTGGTATCTCAACTCCGTGAACTTCTGCACATAACCCACTGTTTGAACCAATTTTTAAAAAGTTATCAAGATTGTCCAAATCTGTGATTTTCAACCAGCTGGCAAATTTTACTTCATCAACAAATAAATGATACAGATTATCGAGCGTCACGCATGTCAACTTATGCAGCGTAGCATATTCTGCGATATACATAGCTCTTTGTTGGGCCTTTTTCATTAAATTTCTCATTTTCTCAAGCATGGTGAGAAGACCTGCTAATGTTAACAGTGTCTCTACATTACTTAACATTGACAGCAGCGCGAGAAATTTTGGTTTCCCTACTTCGTCATGACTTGAGTTCATTAGATCAAGCAATGATTGATATTCTGAGAAAACTCGATGTGCTGGTCCATCCAAAGAGATCCATCTAGTATCATTATCCTTAAGAAGCTTGTTCCCGTCGGTTAGTCCTTCAGCAAAGTGTTGAAATTCCCTGAATCATTTCGGACTTCAACAGAAGTATTGGTAGATCTTTTTGATTAAAACTTCAATTTTGTGTATTGGAGCATGCTTGCTGACAACTCCAAAAGCTAGATTCATTCTATGGCCCATGCAGTGAATGGGAGTAACGTAGGGTGCACAAGAAGATTGTATCTTTGTGCAAAGACCACCCCTGTGGCCTTGCATTACTGAAGCTCCATTAGCTCCAACACACACCAACTTTTTGGCAATGGTCATATCATCTATACCTCCATATTCAATTAGAGAACTCTTTACTAGTTGAAATAAATTTTTCGCTATCGCATTATCCCTCATTTTAGCAACAGTTAGTAGATGAGGTTGGCGAACAAAATTCTATACAGTATAAACATGCATGCATACCCAGGAAGTATTGTCTACTGTTGTGACCTCGTCTAAAGACAATGCAATAAAATTTGACTCTTTAATTTTTGCCTTCAAATCCTCTTTTTCAACCTCAGCAAGACAACTTGCCCATTCCCATCCACTGTTTACTGACTAGTGACTGTTAGGATAGTTACGAACTTTCAAAAAGTGTAACAAAGCACTCAATGATGGGTAGTCTATCATTGGATGCCCTCTGCTCAAAATATTAAACACAACACTTAACTGAATAGCTTTTCCCATTAGTTCTACTTCCAATGCTTTTCCAAAACAAGCTTCAATAGAGCCTTTAACTTCACCAGGCTTCGTCTTTATATTATGCTAAAATTCATATAATTCTGCATTCCTAACATGTTGAGATTCCTCCTTTGTTTTCCATCTTATCACTAATTTTTGAACTCCATCTATGGTTTTCTTTTCGTAAACTTTACCAATATGCTTTTCTATGGTGTCAATTTTTAGCTGCAACCTCTTTTCCTTCTTATTTATCACGCTGCAAATCTTACATCTGCATTCTACTGGAGGTTCCCCTTCAATTGGATTAGGCACTGGTTCAATGAATGGATATGTTGACACCCAATCTTTTTGAAAATTCCTCGACATATCCCACAGTCTATCATTCTTTGATTTGGATTTTTTTTCTTCCCTACTGTTGCACCATCATCTTTTCTGACATTTTCAGTCTCATCCGAGTCGATTATATCATTATGGCTACTCTGGGTATTTAACTGAAAATCTTCTTCAAGTTCATCGTGATCTGAGATATTAGGTTCGCTGACTTCTTCAATATGTCATGAAGGTTCAGCCTCAGGTTCAAAATCTTCTTGTAATGAACTAACACTAGCTTCCCTATTTTGGCCAGAAACATTTCCATGACCATGACCAAAGTACGATGATAAGGTTCTGCATTTTGTTGGCCTCTCTTGGCTTGCCCCATCTGCTGGAGCCTTACCCTTATTCTTGTTCAACATCTCGATTGGCTACCAACCTAGTGATAAAAATATGTAAAAAAAATATTTACTTGTTGAAGAAGTGACAAATGACAACATAACTATAATATACAATGTTTACATAGTCGTAGAAATTTAGAATAATAATCACTTACCTTTGACTTGCCAAAGCAGTCGAGACTCAATAATGAGACAGTTTGAAATTCGCTATCGATCAAATTGAACCGATCCAAGATTTCAAATTGTGTACAATAACACTGATGTATGAATGTATTTATACTAATCTCTTTTGGCGAATTGGGCGGGAGGTATTAGGTCAGTGTCCAAATATTTGGCGAAGCCCGTGTAATGATAACACATCTTGTGTTATTTCCTAGGCGATTATGGGTCGCCAGTACCTTGGTATGATTAATAAAGGTGGCAATTATGGGTCGCGAGTACCTTGGACGTGTTATTTCCTAGGCGATTATGGGTTGCCAGTACCTTGGTATGATTAATAAAGGTGGTGAAAACCCATCGGTTTGAGACACGTGTCAGTAAAATAACTGGCGAAGTTGGGGCCGCCTAAAAAATATTTATATATAACTATCGGGGAATATAAGCCGTCCATTTGGGGCCGCGTTGAAATTATAAGAAAATTTTAAAAATATATCGTGCCTAAGACGTATATGCCATTGGCGAAAATGTGCAAGAAATAGACAAAATTTAATATAGCGTTTGGCGATGGACCCAGGCAATGGACCCAATTTTCATAAATGCAGGGTGATGGGGTCAGTCCCATATGGGCAATTTATTCGCCAAATCGCAAGATGCTGACGAGCGACATTCACCAAATCGCGAATAATCGCCACTAAAGTTTTCTCTGGCAAACATGCCCCATCATAGGCAGGGACCCCCTTCATTTTTTTGTGCCCTTAGGTTAGTATAGGTTTGTGTTTTTGTCATCTCTCTCTGTTTGGAATGTTTTTGTCAGTTGTGCGTTTTATCTCTATTTTTACAAAAAGTGGAATATATCTTGCATTGCATAGATTAGCCTAGTAGCCACTCAAAAGCCTACTTAGGATTGGGCAAGGAAGAGGTAATGGAGATGGAATGTCATCACGAAACTTAAGTTCTCTTTTAGGAACAATAAAGTGATCAAGGATATAGAGTTTCAATGATTTTGGACATAGTTTTTAGAACTTGGCATTGAAGAATAGGTCAAGGAAGAATCAAGGAATTGGAAAACCGAGTATGGAATGGATAGAGTTGCCTTGACTTTGAAAATTTAAATGGTTGTTTCAACTAATTAAGTCACGGAACAACTAAGCAAAATGAAAGAGAAATATGGCTAAGGAAGAAGTATGGACATTTGGGATAGCCATGGATTTCTTCATTGCAATGACTTGTCACCCTAAACACTTTGCATTATTAAAGGAATATCATCTAAGGAAGAGATTCTCAGAATTTTTCCCTAAGTGGGGATTTCATAATCCTTTGGACATACAAGAACTCACCTTAGGACTCAAAGAATGGAAGAAATGAACCAGGAGAATTCAACAAGAAAGTGGTAGAATTTTACCTTAAGTGGGGATTTCATAATCCTTTGGACACACAAGAACTCACCTTAGGACTCAAAGAATAGAAAGATGAGACAAAAAATGAATAAAGGGATGGAAATGACACCAAGGCGGGGATTAGCCTATCCCTTGGATACATGAAAATCCGCCCAAGACATGAATGAAATGGACAAAATGCAAAGAATGGCAAAACTAAGGCCATGGCGGGGATTAACCTATCTCTTGGATAGCATTTTATCCAAAAACCCATAATTAACATATCCTCTATGAATGAAATTTCATGAACTCCATGTTCCTATATGAATAAAATTTCATGAATTATTTTCTAGAGGATATATAAGGGAAAAAAAATAATGATAGATATTAAAAAATTAATACAGAGATAGAAATGAGAAACAAAGATATGGATAAGAAGGAAAAAACAACGGTTGAATCCAAACAAAGCATTTGAGTTGAAGAGATTTCCATGGCCAGGAAAAGCATGAGAGAATCAACAGCTGACCTTTTTTCTTTACAGTATCTCAATTTGTGTGGTTGCAACTCCAAACCTTTCTTCTTTAAATTCCACCAAAAAAATTCCTTGGTTCACGAGATGAAGGAGAAATGAGATTGCAAGAGGGAAAATTGGTGATCAAAACCCCTTTGCAAGCATGTCAATGGAAACGACTTTGAGGAAATCAAACTAGTGTTTTTTAGGAGTTGCCTATGACGTTATGACGTGCAATCAGATGGGTTTTGGAAAGCACCTTGTTTATTCTGAAATCTCCTGCTTTTCCTCTGAAAATATACATCTCGCCCTACTCTACCTCTTCCTCCCGCCTCTTACCCACGCGCTGTAACTGAAAATGCATGGCAGTTTTGTCTTAAATTTTAATTTAAGACAACAAAATAATTTTTATTTTCATTTTGTCTTAATTTTCAATTTAAGACATTTTTAATATTTTTAATTTAAAAATAATGAAAATAACAATTCAATATTTAAGATAGAATATCAAATTCTATTTTTAAAAATGTCTTAAATTGTTGGTGCAAGGGCACCCATGGAGCATCTAGGAACATTAAAAGGTTCTTGAATCATAATGTGATGTAATAAGGCCTTATGGACCATTTGGGAAGATTGGGGAATCAATTGAACCCATTTGTAAGATATTGTCGTGATAGGCATTTATAAGTCCTCATGGTCAAATCTAGTCAACAAGTCATCAAAGATATAGGGAAGGGTAGAATAGGATTGATATGTTGTTATGGGCCACTAATGGTCATTTAGAAAATATAATTTTTTCATATAAAATACATAATTAAATATATTATATATATTAAATTTTCTATAAACCAGATTATAGTTATTGCACTCAAATTTGATGTTATACAGCTCAATTCTATTATTTTTATATATATCATGAAATTAATTTATCCTAAATATGTAATTCACAACAAATATTATTCTAAAATAATTGAATAATGTAACGCTAGTTTTGCAAGTCCACCTTATTACATATAAAGAGTTTTTCCATAAATTTTGGATATTATTTTATTTATTAATATTTTTCTTTTGTAATATGTTTAATATTTATTAAATAATGATATCTATTATTTAATATATATTAAATATATTATTTATTAACAAATGAAATAATAGAAGAAAAATTTGCATGATGTATACATTGTAATTAACTTTAATTAAGTGATGGTGTTGTAAATCACTTAATTAAAGTTGAAATCTTATATGCAAATTGGTTGACCTTGAGCATTTAGAGTTCACTTTTGCATGGTAGGGAATAATTTTCAGACTTTGAGTCTAATACACCTTGAAAGGGTGCATGTTTGGGTCATTTTTTAAACAACTTATGTTTTTTAAGACTTTTCATAACAGGACATAGATGATGAAAATACTCATTTTCATTATTTGAACAGGTCAAAATACTATCTAAAACTAGTAAAGTGGAGTTATTTTTAAGGATTTGATCACCTTGTTCATCAATTTCATGTATTTGGTTGGCTTACAATCACTTTCACTTAAAACTAATTATTTAGTCATTTTAGTTGTGACCAAATTGGTCATTTATTTAGTCATTTATATTTGTAGAACATGATCAGTTTTAGTCGCGTGACTCAAATTTTTAGTCACGTGACTAAAAAAATGGTAAAACATGATCATTTTTAGTCAAGTGACTAAAATTTTTAGTCACCTAGTCATTTATTTGCCAAATTCTACTAGTGCTCTACTAAGAAAGTGGCACTCTACTCTCCTGCAAAACCCCAGTTAGAGGAAGACCAATCTTCTTGACCAGAAGTAGGAGATGAAGAAGTTGAGGTGAATTTAGTATCTCAAATAATGATGTCAAAAATAGAACCATTTGTTTCTATCCAAGATGAAGATGGTATCCTGACTGCTATAATTGAAAATAACTATTAAATGACATAACCAATATGTGATGAAGAAGCATGCCCTTTGCATACCATATTTCCCTCATGCACTTCACCAAACTATCTTGTAGCCATAGATTGCCTTCACACTTTGTTACCTCATAAGTTGTAATCAACATCTCTAAATGAAGTTTCTATGGTTGAACTAACTCCCCAAATTCAAGTTTCCCCAAGCAAGAATTTAAATGTCAATAAGAATTTGACTAAAGCAGAACAATATTCTATAATGACGTTTCTTCAAGCTTGTCAAAAATATTTTGCATGGGATTATAGTGACATGAAAGGCCTAAACCCTAAATTATGTACCCATAGAATCTATATCACTAGGAACTACAAGCCAGTAAGACAACTACAGAGAAGAATAAACCTTTCCCTAAGAGAAATAGTGAAGACAAAATTGTAGGAATTGTTGAATGTTGGATTCATTTATCCAATCTCTGAAATTCAATGGGTGTCCCCTCTAGTGATAGTACCAAAGAAAGGATGAAAGTGGCAAGTATGTGTAGATTAAAGGGAGCTTAATGTTGCAATAAAGAAAGATCATTTCCCACTACCATTCATTGATCAAGTCTTAGATAACATGGAAAAGAATAAATACTTATCATTTTTAAATGGTTTCAATGGTTACGACCAAATAAGGATAGCTCCAAAGGATTGGGATAAGACAACCTTTACCTATCCATGGAGAACCTTTTTCTTATTCAGTCCTTCCTTTTGGTTTGTGCAATGCTCCTGCAACCTTTCAAATGGTTGTTATTAGTATTTTCTTAGACATATCCTCTCAATGCATGGAAATATACATGGATGATTTCACTTATTATGGGTCCACATTCAAAGAATCCCATGAAAATGTCCTACAAAGATATCAAGTTCACAATATGTCCCTCAATAGTGAGAAGTGTTACATGATAATGGAAGAGTGGGTTGTACTAGGCCACTATATATCTACAGTGAGAATCCAAGTAGATCCCTGTAAAATAGAGGTAATCTCTATCCTTCCTATACCTGAGAAGAAAAAATATGTTAGGAGTTTCCTAGGACATGCAGGGTACTACAAAAGGTTCATAAAGGATTTTAGCCAGATTGCAGCTCCCTTGTATAATTTGCTAAAAAGGGAAGCTAAATTTGAATGGACAATAGACTGTGGAAAATTAATTGAGAGTATTAAGTCAACACTTATATAGGCCCCTGTTCTGTGAGGTACTAATTGGGTCTTACCATTCCACGTCCACATTGATGCCTTGTGTTATGTAGTAGGAGCCATTTTGGGATAGAAAGAAGGGTATGCAGAGCATAAAATCTACTATATCAGCAATAACCTACAAGGATCAGAGTTTAACTATACTGTCACAGAGAAGGAGATGTTGGCACTTATCTATGCACTCAATAAGTCCAGACACTACATCACCAGGTATGAGATATTTGTTCATACTAATCATGCAGCTATAAAATATCTCATGAATAAGCCATCCATCATAGGAAGGTTGCCCAGGTGGTTACTCCTCATGCAAGAATTTGACATAACCATAGTAGATAAACCTAGTAAGGTCAATGTAGTGGCATATTTCTTGTCACATGTACAAGGTGATCCTATAGCCATAGAAGACAATTTCCCTAATGAGAATCTATTTTTAATTTCAGCTCACAACCCATGGTATGCAAATATTAAAGCTACCTTGATGTTGGTAAAACTCCTCAACATTTTTCACCTAAGGAGAAGAGGTTGCTAATTGAAAAGATTTTTAATTTTTATTGGATAGAAAATTGTATGTTCTATAATGGACCAGATCAGGTTATGAGATGTATCAGGGAAGATGAAACATATGATATACTCCATGCATGTCATGATGAACCTTGTGGAGGACATTTTGCATCCAAGAAGACAACCATGAAGATTCTCAACATAGGGTACTATTGGCCAACTTTACACAAGGATGCAACTAAGTACACCAAAAAGTGTGATAGGTGCCAGAGGATGGGAAATGCCACCAAGACATATGAGATGCCCTTATTTCCTCAAGTTGTGGTAACACCATTTAATAAATGGGGGCTTGATTTGTAGGACCCATTGAGCCTTCATCCAATGGGAAGTCATATATCTTGGTTTGTACTGACTATGAAACTAAGTGGGTGGAAGCTATACCAATGAAACATGCCAGAGACAACAAAGTTACTGAATTTCTCTATGAAGAAATCTTGATCAGGTATGGAGTTCCTAGGAAAATTGTAACCAACCAAGGATCCCATTTTACTTCCACTTTAATTACAACACTAATGAATGGATATAATATAAGACATAGGAAATCTTTGCCTTACCATCTATAGGCTAATGGTCAAACATAAATCACTAATAGGGAGATAGATAACATATTGAACAAGATAATGGATCTCCATAAATGAGATTGGGCCAATAGGATACATGAAGGAATATGGGCCTATAGAAAAACATAGAAAATAACTACTGGTTTCATCCCATTTGAGCTAGTCTATGGTAAAACTGCACTAATGCCTATTGAGTTTGAACATAGAACCCTGTGGATTGCTCTCAGTCTAGATATATATCTCACTATAGCTCAATAAGAAAGGATCATGCAACTTAACACCTTGGATGAATACAAACAATCTTCCCTCCAACACATAAAAATAGTAGAGAAATAAAGGAAGCAGTGGCATGATAAGTTCATAAAAGACAAGAAAATTCACACAGGTGATTGGCCATTTCTATTTGATTTTAGGTATCAAAACACCCCGAGTAAGTTTTAAACATGGTGGCCCAGTCCTTATGAAACCAGCCAACTCTTTGACAATGGAGTAGTGCAACTAACAATGATTGATCTAGTAAGATTCAAGTTGCTTGTGAATAGGCATCATTTGAAATTGTATAAAAAACCAACCAACAAAGTGGAGTTCCTACAACAGTTCATGGATGATGAGTCAATTGGTTCTCCTGTAGCCACAACAATCAGACATAGTGTTTGTTCCTCTTCAGTCTAATCAACGTTTATCAAGTCATAATAAATATTTCCACTCTTTGTGGAAGTACTTTTTCTTCGCAAAAAATTTCCATATTATGTTCCATTCTTCTTTTGCCATGACTTCCATTCATCATTGCCTTTTTTATCATCACTCTAATCTATGTGTCATGATGACATTTTAATTTATAATTCCCAAACATGACAGGTAAGTACATGATAAGAACTCATTTAATTTTTCTTTTATTCTTTAATTATTTTGATTCTCATTAATTAGGTATGTATTGCATGGCTCCTCATACGTGTCAATTTCCACAATAGAGGGACCTATTGCATTGTTTAAGTCGAAGGGGGGGGGGGTCATGTCAGCATGAAATTGTACACCTTGTCCATGTTAGCCTTTTTCCCATTTTTTCTGACCTAGTCATCATTTTGTGAATATTGTGAAATGCGTGAGTAAGATTGAGTCATAATTGTCACATTTTGTCAAATCTTTTCAAAGTAATTTGAAAGGAAAGATGTGACATTTTTATCAAATTACCAATCTCAAACAATACTTATTTTTTGTCACATTCTTCAAAAACACGTTCTGCGACATTCATTAGAAAGTGGTAAGAGGCCAAATTAGTATAGAGTTAATTTGTTTTAGAGTAAGGGTTAAGAGAAAAATTATAGACAATCAAGGGTGTGAAAAATTTGCATAGACCTATCCAACAAGGAAAGTTTTACAAGTAGAAATAGGGATTTTCACAAAGGTTTTCTGGGTAATTTTGAGATGAGGGAAGAATAGTTAGACATGGGTGGACCACCTATTAGGCGTGATCCTATTGTGCATGATATGTTGTTACAATATCTTGGGTGCAGACAGATATTCCAATATTGTAGATGACTTAACTACTTCCTCAAACTCACCAGCTATGACGATACCATAGTGCATCAATTTTTAAATTCACTCCAAGACAATGTGTCCATAGTAAAAGTATTAAGGGTTGAAATCTTAGAGGAAATCATAGCTAAAGTGATGGGGTTACCCTATGATGGATAAAAATATCTTGAAATCAAGGATGCCCATTTTGCAAGGGCGTAGTTTACTTTGCATACAGATCCCCCGTTAGAAGTAGACAAGAAGTAGGGTACCAAGAGACTGTCATTGCCACAAGATTATATTGAAATTATGGTATATGTTATTAAGTATCTCACCTACAAGGGTCAATAATAATATCTACACTCTATTCATTTCAAGCTACTCAGCCATGTCGAACATGCAAATAGGCCTATGAATATGCCTAATGTTCTCTACAATTTGCTTCTCAAAAGTGCCTCTAAGGTTCAAAAAGGTACACCTCATTTTGTTTCACATCATTGTTTGATCAAACTTATTATAGAGAGGGCTCTTAGATAAGTGTATCCCATGTATTGGGAAGAATTTGTGAGAAACAAGAGGTTTAAGCAGGAAGATGTAAGCCCTAGGGGGACAAGACTATACTGTAGGGTTACAAATAGTGAAGTAACTTCCAAGGTTACGGAAGGCTCTCCCTCATTCCAGGCTCAGTCAGAGGAAAAGGAATCCTTTGATAATGCTAGTAGAAACCCTACAACCACTAACCCTTTGACTGAGCCAAACACTAAAAAAAACATATATAGGGCATCCTCTGAGGTTTCAGAAGCTGCTCCTTTCTAGCCACAAGAAAAGATACCTTTGTGAGAACCTATAAGGACTAGGTCATATAGTAAAAAGGATAAAGGGAAGGGGAATATTGTAGAAGAATAAAAATTAGAGAGGGAATTTCCTACCAAAACTACTCCACCACAAAAAAGAAAAGTTGCAACTGAGAAATTTCATACAACCACTACCTCTACAACTAAGTCTTCACAGAAGAAACCCAGGAAAAAAAAGCATTGTTGAGAATGTGGTAGAAAATCTCTGAGGTGAAGTCATAGGTTGAGATAAAAAGTCCAACAAACAACCCCTACTCCTGAAGCCCCAAATATAACAATCGACTCTTCTAAATTAGTGGGAGTGAAAGGCTTGCTTGATAAAGCAAAGGATGAAATGCATAAGCAAAGGCAAGATGATGTGATAATGAAGGAAGATTCCCAAGGTATTGAAGTATTTTATGATCATAAAGATGTTTCTGAAAGGTGGTGAAATGCCATCTAGTATACAAGCTAATCCTGATGTTGATATTATTTGTGAGGATGGTAACACACCACCAATTATTTAAAATTTTGAATCACCAAATGAGTCACCTCATATTCTAGAGGCACAAAGACACAAGAAAAGGAGGAAGGAGTGTTGAAGAGAAGATGATTGATCAGCCATAGAATGTGGATAGCTTGGATCAGTTGGTTGCCATGGCTCAACAGTTAGCGGAGGAAAATACAGAGTGGGCCATTATAAAATGGATAGGAATTTACGAGCCACCACATGCATATCCTTCTTTAGAGGACCAAGGACCAAACACTCCACCAAATTTTTCTACCACCCTTGCTATAGGAATCAACCTACATGAGGATTTGTAGATACAAAGGGCACTATGGGATTTGTAAAAGGAAAGAATGAAAAGAATTATAGATAATCAACAACTTGAGATTTACCAAAAGGATGAGGAAATTGCAAAGATAAACGGTAAGGTCACTAAGATCACATAAATAGTTCCTGAACTTATGAATTGTAGGCCTCCATCAAGGTTTTACACCCTTTATATCAAGGAAAAGTTTTACAATTTTAAATCAAAAATAATAATTTAGGTTCTTAATCCTTCTATGGAGTCTTCTCAAGAATTCTATGACATGTTCCATAATTCCTCTACAACCATCAATAATTTTCTATGTGAACTTTACCTACATAACTACGTTGTTCCCCATGATGTTAACTAGAATCATTTGCCTTATATCAGTGATATTCAGATCATGGCATTTATGTCATGTATTCAAAATGAGATAAGCACAGAAACACAAGCCAGACCCTACAAATAGAAAGAGTTGGATGCTCCACTAGTAATCAGAGTATAGAGTAAAGATGAAAGAAGGACCTATTATGATTGGCACTAGTTTTCCACTAAGAATGAACATTGGTAAAGGATACCAAATCCAAGAGAAGAAGCCT
This sequence comes from Chamaecyparis obtusa, assembly GCA_027943335.1. Classification (NCBI taxonomy): domain Eukaryota; kingdom Viridiplantae; phylum Streptophyta; class Pinopsida; order Cupressales; family Cupressaceae; genus Chamaecyparis; species Chamaecyparis obtusa. Next base: position 139,157 of record BSBK01006802.1, read on the forward strand.
TCCATGAATATGAATAAATGACAAGAGAGGAAGGGACAAGAATCCTTGCATCCATACTACACACATGGAATAGTCTCCTTGACAACCTGAAAAGAGAAGAGCCCCACTCGCCTCAAAATATGTTCTTGCATCATGGATAGCACCATGGTATATTATTCTAGGGTGGATTAGACAAGAATATTGGTTACCCCTAAAATTATAGCCATCACTTCTCCTATGGCCTCTACTCAGCATGGTTGAGGATGCTAATAATTATGACATAGAGGAAGAAGTGTGAAGATGGGAGAAGCTGAGAGAGAACAAAGGATACTACTGGACCTTGGCCAAGGGAGGCACTAGATAACTATCCACCTTAGACTTTAGAATGCATGCCAAAATAAGAAATTTCTCTGAAGCTGGAGGACCAGTAAGATTCTAAGTCAGCGGAAATGATGGGCCAAGATTAGGGCCATGTTTTCATATGGTTTTGTGTTGTGTTTTAAGACTTTGTTGTTAAGTATGGTGTCTCATGGTAGTCACCAGGAACTCTTTTTTATGCTCTAGGTTCAATACTTTTAATTATGATAGTACTATATGATGGTTCAAACCTTACTTGTTTTGATGATAAGCTTGGTTTAATAGAACTATAGTTACCTTTATGAAATTCATTATGAATGGATGAATTGTGATATAATTTCTTATAACCAAGTATTTTATTGTATTAAATCCATGTGGTGTATACATGATTAATTAGGATTAATGTAATAAATGAATGGATGTAAAATAAATTAGTTGTATATCTTGTGCTGCTAACCTCTCTGTGCACAAATAAGTTAATAGGGAAGGAGGAAAAGATTCAACAGATTTATGGCAAGTATGTAGAAGCCATGGAAAGACCGGATCAAGATATCATAAAGAGAAGAGTAAAAACTAAAGTGTAATTCCAAATAGGCCGCCTGATTCCTTGGGTGACTTGGTTATGCTATCTTTATTGATAGAAGATCCAGGCACTTAAGTTTTCTATATTCTCTCCTACGACTGTGCATGGAAGACATGTTCTTCTTTATTGAGTGAATTCTCATGAGCCTCTTAATGTAAATAGCTACCACTATTAATGAAAAGGAGTGGTCAGCAGTAGTTCTAGGTAGTTAGTTAATTTAGGTGTATAAATAAGTTGAAATACTCTTCTATGAGTAGCGAGTAGCAAGTAGTGAGTAGTAAGTAGAGGTAAATCAGAGAATTATATTGTTATGTTGTTATAATTTATTTTCAGCAATATAGATTGATTTCAGTTCCAATGTGTAATCAATTCCTTTGTTATGAATAAAAGAGAAAAGTTTATGTTGAGTTCATATATTGTTAGTAACTTGGATTCAATCACCCAAGGGGGCCCACTTGGTGAGTGAACCTTAGTATTTTTCTTGCTTTCCTAGTCAGTATTCAGACCCTGGCCTATTCTTGTAGCCACTTGGAAATAGAACCAGTGATTGTGCCTGCAACCAAGGTTGGCAGAGTAGTTCCTGCTTGAAAAGTCTGAATTTGTTATTTGTTGCAGTTTGTTCCTTATGTTGTTAGGTTAAGAATTCAATTCCACATTTAATTTTTGTAGTTTTACTTATGATTTATAAAGGCTTCAAAATGAACTCAGTGCATATATCTTACTGCACCATTTTAAGTCTACATCCCTAGTACGATATTTAAATACACCTTGAAATAGGAAAATAGCTTCTTAGTGGATGCTTAATCCTTAAATATGGGAATTTATCCTAGTTATTGGCCTATTCTTGAGGAAAATAGTGTCACTGAAAGGACTCATTCCAGATGAGGAGTACCGAGGATCTAGGCTACAAGAGATTGAATTGTTAGATGAGTGATGTCAGGAGGCTTTTTATCACCTAAAGGTTTATCAACAATGGTTGCCAAGAAGTTATAATCATAAGGTAAAGCCAATGGTTTCCAAGAATTTATAATCATAAGGTAAAGCCTATGAGATTTCAAGTTGGTGATTTAGTACTGAAGCAGAATCCACAAAATCAATAAGATAGAGAAAAGAAAGGAAAATTTAAACCAAATTGGTTGGATGCTTTTATCATTGTATTTGTGTATGGTTATGGTTCTCATCAACTATCAACACCTAAAGGTGATCTACATCAAGATAATATAAACTCCATACACTTGAAAAATTTCTATACTTGACAACTCCAAGGCCAATATTGTACATAAACCCAAAACAAGAAAATACAAAAAATATCAGAAAAAGATCATGAAAAAATACAAAAAAATATGAAAAGATCCTAAAAAATGGTTACCTTGGTAAAAACCTTGCAAACAGTCACCTTAGTAGCAACAAACAAAAGAGAGAGAAAAGATCAAAAAAATCAAATATGGTAAAAAATAGCAATAAAAACAAGTGGCAAAAACCTGGCAAGCAGGGGCTACTTATGATAGGCCAACTTTTTCCATCTATTAGTGCACTTTCCTCCATTTTCATCCATATCCATTACCTTTATACATATCCATAATAACCCCCCTTTTTTGTAAATATCATAACCTTCCAAATAAAATCTCATCATGGCTTGGGGACTTGTGTTCATTCATCATTGAGATAGTTATGTCTAACTTGGGTTAAAATCCTAAACCTAGTTAAAATCTTAATCAATGTTGAGCTTAAAATAATAGAAAGCAATAAAATTAGACAACGTATCACAAAACAAAGATCAAGAGTTCTGAAAATATACATTTAAACCATAATCTTGAAAATGCTTCACAAAATCAAAACCAACAAATAATTGGATGATTTCTTCTATATGGTGATATGATTCCATTAGCTTGAATGTTCAATTAGTTGTTTCATGATTTTTTGTTATTGTGTCTCTTAAGTTACTCAAGGATGTCTTGAACTAGAGAAGTGATGATAAAGCATGATATTTTCTTTGTCTATAGTTTGTGAGTTAATTCCGTGTACTATACAAATTTGTCTAAGGACACGATCAACAAAGAATCATCAAGGACATCATCGGTTTGCACACAAAAATGATTAATTCATTTCTAATTAACACAAGAAATATTTAGGTCATCTTGGTTAACTTATACCTAGATGCTTGTATTAAATTACAAAATCAAAATTCATGTAAGCAGTACTCAAGTCATCATGATTTAATTATACCACTAGTTCTTATACTAAGTTACTACATTCTAAAAATCTCAATGATGTTAAACACGTGACAAAATTATTAAACATATTGTATTCATATCATGTCTATACATTTCATTCATAACATTTAGTGGTTTTTCAAGGCTCAAAATCTTGTTACTAATTATCTTTCTTATGATTAAGTACATTTGAAATTAGCAAAAACAATTGCATATTATTACATTTTATTAAGTATCACATATTATATTCATTTCATTAGATAGTGCATTACATTTAATCACATCATTATAGGTACATTCATTACATATCATGGTACAAAGTGCAAATTGTAAGCATGCATACTATGAAAAAAACCATGCATTAAGTAATGTGTATATCTCGTATCATTGTGTTTCATATAAATCCATATAAATATACATCATGCAATGGATCATTTTCATAGCATCATAAAAGTAGTATTTTCCATATAAGCATAAATCATAAAATAAGGCATTTGCATTACATCAATATCATGTGAATGTAAATCATCAGTATAAATTATGTAAATATCATAATCATGATCATGTAAGCATTATAAGAATCATTATAAATGTAACATAAATTCATAATCATATAGAACATAAAGCACCATAAACATCCATCCATCATGTAAATATTGCATAAACAAAACCATAAAGTATGTAGGACACATCCATCCAATCTTTGTTGCATATCATATACTTCAAAAATAATCAATGTCCATGTGTAAAATGATATTAAAAAATTGAAGATGTAAAAAAAGTGGCAGGAACCATCAAGTGTCTAAATAGTAAGTGTATACATCAAGAGTACATAAGGAGTATGAATAAAAAAGAGCTAAGCTTTGCTCCCTCCATAATTTATCCCTAGAGGATGGACCTATAACACCTCTACTCTATGTATGCCCTTTTCAGGATGCAGCCTTAGAACACTCAACAAATTTAGGTGATTTTCTCTTTAGGGGAATAACCTGATAGTATAAAGTCTTGTAATGCTTTACCCTCCTCATCTTGATGGTATCGTGTGTCACCCCCTATTTTACAATCCACTCCAAGGTCTCCACTAAGGCCTCATCATGTCCATACATCTAGATGGTCGTATCTCTCTTTATATTCATAGTAGCAACCTATGCTTGTAGTCGTGTAACCTATTCCTACAACTATATTATCTATCCCTATAGTTGTTGGACAAGACCTTGTAAAGAAGTAATTTGTTTTTTGTTGATGGGGAGACACTATAATCTGTACCCCTCTCTAAACTAACTATTGGATGGGATCATCTTGTGTAGCTTTTCCCTACTCAAGAGCCTAAGTTGAAGGTCTACCTGATCTCCTTCACTATACCACTCTGACCCAACCTAGATGCTCCTTTAGATCTCCTCAATGTTCTGTGAGTTATGTCATAGGACCACCATCGTGGTCATCACTACCATCTCCACCATCACCACCATCTCGACCACCATCTCCTCCATCACCACCATCTCCTTCATCACCACCATATCCCCTGACACCCTCTCCATCATCATGTATCCTCATCCACCTTGATCATGGTCTAACCCCATCATCAAAATAAAGGATTGACTCATCGGGAGAATTAAATCTTGGAAATGGATGCTCCACAAAATACTGCAAGTACTAAATCATCATCCCTCTATTAGTGCAAGTGGTATTCAGGTTCGAGACTTGACCATCAAGTGAAAGGTACTCAATGCAAGTTATCTCATATGATATAGGTGGAGCTTAATCTTCTCTATCCTTGTATGTTTGAGGATACCAGGTTGTTCCCTATGGAATCCCCTACACACAACCATACTATTTGTACACTTTAGAAATAATGAATCTCTCAGATAAAGGGAGTGTGAACAATCAAATAGTGAGACATAAACACATATGACATCTCTATGGAATCCTCCTCCCAAGGCTCAGAATGTAGATAGGGCCTCCACATGACTATATCCAAATCATCAAAAGTACGTCGCTAGTACTCAAATTTTCCCAGTTTATATTGGATAACCACACCTACATATGCATTAACATAGGGCCTCCCTATTGGTTGTTATTGGTATGCTAACAACCATGTCATGACTATGTCCTCCATAGCCCAGATCTGTAATAAGGTGAGCCTCGTAGATAAATTGGATGCTCCATCATAAAAAACTTGATGCAAATCATGATATAAATGTGCAAGAATACAAGATTCCCAAGCATAGCGGGTACCCTATGTAATCGTACTCTCCAAAATTTGGCCCCAACTAGCAGATAATATGTGAGACCTTTGATCAGGACATAAGAAACCTCCAATGAATCTAGTAAGCACAGATGGTAAGTATTAACATGATTTAGAACAACAAAGAGGGGGGGTGAATCGATTGTTCTCAGGTCCTGATGTATAAAACAATCTCAAAAAATTATCCTTAAATCGGATCCAAAACCAAAACAAACATCTAACAATGCAGTCTACTACCTAGCTATAACTTAACTTGCAAAACATAGTAATGTTCAAATCTAAACATTCACACAAGTATAAACACCAGGATTTATAGTGGAAACCCAATCTTGGGAAAAACCACTTCATAACATGCTACTATTATTTTCACTCTTCTGAAGTGAGCTCAGTAAAAAGCCAACCCTATCAAAGGTTACAATACACACTGTTAGGTGTGACTCGGTTAAAGGATTGCAATCACCCTATTAAAAGTGAGCCTAGTCATAGGACTTACATACACTCCACTAGAATGCAACCTTGTTCAAAGGATTTAACATATGACTATTAGGTCAACCTCTGTTAAAAGGATTTTGACTATTACAATGGTTAGAAAGTAGCAGCAGTATTATCTGAAAAATATATAGCTCACTTTGCAAATATCAGATTTGATTCCATACAGTAATGCTGGTTTACTAACTTTGAAACTTTGCCATTTCCATCTCTGATCTGCTTGGAACTTTTCTTCAAGCAATCACCACACTTCTCCTTCAGCCTTTTCTGCTTATTTAGTCAATAAAACTTTCCTCTTCCAGCATTCTCTGTTCACCATGTACATCCATATCAAAATGTTCAGGTTCCCTTATATTTTCCTCAATTAGTTTAACTCATCTTTTGCCACTCAATCTCAATTGTAGATCTTAGGGTTAGGTTAGATTCATTGAATCTACCCGCTTCATGTTCTTCGGCTCCTTTTCTAGAATCATCTCAAATCTCTTAAAGATTTACAATAAAACATTTTACAATGCATTTAATGCTTCCAAACAATCAATAAATAAAGTCAACACGTTTTACATAATCCAAGAATTCAACAATGTCGGCTCCAAAATTAAATTCTCTTCAAATATAAAATTGCTGATGCTCGGTCAATACTGTGATTGTTCACTCGGTCTTCATGTAGAAAACTCGGTCATTACTAAAACTGTTTACTCGGCTTACACTGTCTTCCTCAATAATTTACTGATGCTCGGTTGACACTATAATTTTGCTCGGCATATACTAACTCGGTTGACACTAACATCACTTGGCTTAAACATGATTTTTCCATTCTTTGCTCGGTTAAGCCTACCAGTTTAGTCTTTAGTCTTACTAAGATAAACAATACATTATCGCATCATAGTGCAATATAGTCAAGTACACTTTGTAATATCAAGATAACTCAACCTTTCCCTAGGTGCTATTGTTACCAACCTTGCTTATCCCCTTAGCAACACTCAAATAGATATAGTACTTTCCTAAGTAGCAATAGTCTCACCAGTTAAGGTTTGACATCAATGACAATACAACAATTGTTCCAATTGCAGTTTCCAACAGTAAGGACTCATACAAATCCAACATATCATACCAAGGCACATCATCTCCACTGATCTCATCATCATAAAAATCCTCCTAAGTGCCTTTGTACCTACTTGCTCTAACTAATCATATAAAACTAACTTTCCTATAACTAGGACCTGCAAAATCTTATAAGCACCCTCATGAGTAACTATCATCTCACTAATAGATAAATAAATTAAAAGTGTTTTTGTCTCTATGCTACCTCTCTACTAGAGAATTCAACATACTCTTATTGATCCTATACTAGGGCATATCTAATAAAGACAATAATCCACAAGTAGCAATAATGGTATGATCCATCTGAACTAATTAAGGTATCATATGCCATGTCTTCAGGTATCACTCTTGGGACATCAACACATCCATAAGCTCCTATAATTTGGAGATATCAAAACATCAACAATCAATCAACTCATCCATCAATCAACATAATTAGCTCAGTTGAGATTTCAATCAATCCTGTTGAGCACTAATCATTCACTGTTATCAATCACGAGGTCAAACATCGATTCATCTATCTAAACAAATAGTCAAAGATAAAAATTTTGTTGATAATTTTCAAACATGAGCAAAAATTTAAGTCTCTGGTACAAATGCGCTACTCTCTGTAGGGTATGCACTAGAAATATACACATGATGCTCTGTGTAGACTATGCACTATCAAAAGTGGTGTATGCGCTAAAAATAATGTATGTGCTACTATATTCAATGTGTGCACTATTTAGCCTAACATATGCACCCAAACAATGTATACACTACTCTATCTTTTGCATGCACTAATCATTCATATATATGCGCTACAACAGAAAACAAAAACCCAATTTCATATGCACTGCAACATAAATCAAAAACACTAAAATAGAAACAAAAAGTTCTAAAACATTTATCACATGTGCTAATATACAAAATCTATGTGCTTAAACACCTAACCTATGTGCTATTCCACATTGTGAATGTGCCAAAACATGAATCAAAACCCTAAACACAAAGAAAACATGCAAAAAATCATTTTTTTAACAAAAATAAGACATACACTGGGTACATACCTAAGTTCATACTCCTCAAGTCGCTTGAATCATCAAACTCACTCGAATTTGTGTTTGAAATGATGGATCACCATCTTTCTCACAAAGGAATGCTCTCTTTACTAAATGATTTTCTCAAAAGGGTAAATGCAAATGAGGTCAAAATCCACTTTTAACCCATTATATGCCTTGTTTTCACATGGCTATTATGTGGCATTATTATTTTTTTGCCTTGAGAGTATAATCAATTATTGCCTAAGCATTTCACCATTTTATCATAAGCTAAACCAACAAAAATTGGAAAATTCTAAAAATTTGTAAAAATCACAAAAAAAATCTAAAATTAAAAAAAACTACCTGATTCATCTCTTAAAGGGCATGCATCCATTATCAATTTTTAGGGGTTTGGGGAAAATATCAATATTTTTTTGAGCCAACGTGTCGCAAACACATTCCTTTAAAGAGGGGGAAAATGTATACACTTAAAAATTGACTTGATAAATTTAATTAAATATAAGTTATTTAGTTAATAATTTTCAATTCTTATACTTTATAAATAAATTCATTAATTTATTTACATAATTCATTTCCTTATATTCTTCTTATCCTAAGTCCAAAGCAATTATTTTCCATCTCACCTCATCTCTCCACATCAATTGCCACCTCAACTTATGGCTAAGATAATCAAATATTCTTAATTTCTAAATTGTTCATTTATCATCATCAACCAACTTAGCCACATGTCTCAAATATTCTCTCATTTTAACCAATTTGGCCACACGTCTCTAATTTTCTCATGCATCTACCACTTGAACCCTTGTGGCTAATGAGAGAATATTTCATATTATTTCTTCATATCTTGGCCCTTTATTTCTTCAAATCAAATATGCACCATTGATTCCTACCACCTATGTTCCAACCTTGGAAAATTTATAAATAAGATACATTTGTTAGCATTTGAGGTCTTCAACTTCATCTCAACTAGCTGCATTATCTTCATTTTTAATTAGCTTCACTTTACTTCCACTCATTTTCATACATTATCATACACATTTAGATAGCATGTTAATTCTTAGTTGAACATTAGCTTCATAGTAGTTAACTTGTTGCATTATAGCTCTTAGATCATCATGTTACATCATGCATTTTAACTTAATCACCATGATATCATAGCATATCTCACTCCATATCCTTGTAAACTTTTACTAGTTTAAATAATGCATTTCATAGAATCATAATCTCATTCTTTAGGTTGCCATCTTAATTGTCACAAGTGCATCTAAGAGCAAAAATACAATGAACAAAAGGATCCTTGAGAATAGAGGACAATGAGACACCATTGAGAGAAATTTCATTATATTTTGTTTATCTCTTTAGATTTAATTAGCTCTTGATAAAGTTTAATTGGTATATCAATTTTTAAATTGAATACCCTGATTATTGGTATACAATACTTAGGAAAATTGACCCAAATTTAAACTAGGTGTTGGGATAGGGTAGACACCAAGGTAGGAAGAAAAATTGGTTTTGAGGTCATGAAAAAGTACAAAGGCCACA